>JAUMJL010002116.1:0-49769 GCA_033558185.1 Dromococcyx pavoninus | reverse complement strand
CATAGGGGGACTTGGAGGGCGCTATAGGGGCTCTATAGGGGGCTGCATAGGGGGGACTTGGGGGGCGCTGTAGGGGCTCCATAGGGGGCTGAATAGGGGGGACTTGCGGGGCGCTATAGGGGCTCTATAGGGGGTTGAATAGGGGGGACTTGGGGGGCGCTATAGGGGCTCTATAGGGGGCTGCATAGGGGGGACTTGGGGGGCGCTATAGGGGCTCTATAGGGGGCTGCACAGTGGGGACTTGGGGGGCGCTATAGGGGCTCTATAGGGGGCTGCATAGGGAGGACTTGGGGGGCGCTATAGGGGCTCTATAGGGGGCTCCGCATGCGGGACTTATTGACCGTGATAGGAGCTCATTGAACCCCCCCCAGTGACCCCCCCAGTGCCCCTCCCAATAACCCCCCCCAGTGTCCCCCAGTCACCCCCCCATCGCCCTCCAATGACCCCCCCCGGGCCCCTCACACCCCCCCAATGACCTCCTCCAGTGCCCCAATGACCCCCCCAGCGCCCCCCAGTGCCCCCAATGACCCCCCAGCGCCTCCCAGTGCCCCCAATGACCCCCCTGCGCCCCCCAGTGCCCCTCACCCCCCCAATGAGCCCCAGTGCCCCCCAGTGCCCCCCAAATGACCCCCCATTGCCCTATCAGTGCCCCCCCACCCTCAACGTCCCACCCAGTGCCCCCAATGACCCCCCAGTGCCCTCTCAGTGCCCCCCCACACTCAATGACCTTTCCCAGTGCCCCCAATGACCCCCCTGCGCCCCCCCAGTGCGCCCCCCAATGACTCCCCCAACGACCCCCCCCAGCGGTCCCCAGTGCCCCCTCAATGACCCCCCCAGTGACCCCCCAACGACCCCCCCCAGCGCTCCCCAATGACCCCCCAGTGCCTCCTCAGTGCCCCCCCCAATGACCTCCCCCAGTGCCCCCCCACACCCCCAGTGACCCCCCCAGGGCCCCCCCACCCCCAAGGACCTCCCCAGTGCCCCCCACCCCCAATGACCCCCCCCAATGACCTCCCCCAGGGCCCCCCCACCCCCAAGGACCTCCCCCAGTGCCCCCAATGACCCCCCAGCGCCCCCCCAGCCCTCTCCAGTGCCCCCAGGTGCCCCCCCCCCGACACACACAGGGGGTGGGGGGCAGTGTCCATCCTGCTCCTTTATTTTGGGGTGCTGGGGGGGTGGTGCTGCGGGGTTTATTACGTTTGTACAGTCAGAGAGCGGTGGGGGGGGGGCCGGGACCCCCCCCCCCAAATTTCGGCGGGGGGGGAGAAAGTCCTTGGGGAAGGGGAGGTGGGTTCCCCCCCCCGAGGGGGTCCCATTGGCTCTGCCACAGACCCCTCCCCCTCCAGTGTCAAATTTAGGGTGTCCTGGGTGTTGGGGACCCCCCCAAGGTGATGGAGACCCCCCCCAGGGTGTTTCAGGACCCCTCCCATGTGATGGGGTTTCCCCCCCCCCCCCCCGTGAGTGGGACCTCCCCCCCCCCCCAGGTATTGGGGACCCCCTCGGGTAATGGGGACCCCCCCTGGGTATTGGGGATCCCCCCTACGGGTGATCGGGACCCCCTCTGGGTGTTGGGGACCCCCCCAGGTATTAGGGACCCCCTCCCCAGGCTATGGAGACCCCCCCCAGGGTGATGGGGACCCCCCCTGGGTGTTCGGGGAACCCCCTCGGGTGATGGGACACCCCGGGTCATTGGGCCCCCCCCCGGGGGTGTTGAGGACCCCCCTCCCAGGTGATGGGACCCCCCCCCCCCCGGGTGCTGGGGACCCTTCCGAAGTGATGGGACACCCCCCCCAGGGTATTGGGGACCCCCCTCCCAGATGATGGGACCCCCCCCAGGGTATTGGGGACCCCCCCGAAGTGATGGGACACCCCCCCCAGGGTATTGGGGCCCCCCTCCCAGATGATGGGACCCCCCCCCAGGGTATTGGGGACCCCCCCGAAGTGATGGGACACCCCCCCCCAGGGTATTGGGGACCCCCGACTTTATGGCTTGAGCATGGGAAAAGGGAGGGGGGGACCCCAGGGAGGGAGGGGGGAAATTTGGGGGGGGGCACCTGGATTTGGGGGGTCCCAGGATTTGGGGGGGTTCCCAGATTTTGGGGGACCCCTTCCCCACCCATTGTGTCCCCCCCAAACCCCGGGGCTCAAAGTGGGTTGCCCCCCACCCCCCCCGCGATTGAGGTGTGGGAGGGTCCCCAAATCGGGGTGGAGACCCCGAAACTGGGTGGGCAACTCAAAACTGGGGGTGGGGGACCCCAAAACTGGGTGGGGACCCCAAAATTGGGGTGAGGGGACCCCTAAATTCCTAGAGGGACCCAAAAACTATATTGGGGGGGACCCCAAAACTGGGTGGACACCTCAAAACTGGGTGGGGGACCCGAAAACTGGGGGTGGGGGACCCCAAAATTGTGGGTGGGGGACCCCAAAATTGGGGGTGGACGCCTCAAAACTGGGGGTGGGGGACCCCAAAACTGGGTGGAGGGGCCCCAAAGCCGGATCGGGGGACCCGAAAACTGTGAGGGGGCCCCAAAATCGGGGTGGAGACCCCAAAATTGGGGGTGGGTTGGGGGGTCACTTCCGTCGGGCCGAGGCGCTGGGGCGCCGCTCGCCCTCGCGCCAGGGGAGCCCCTCGTCGGTGGAGGAGGTGGTGAGGAGCCCCCGGCCCCAGCGCGCCAGCTCCGCGTGTTCCTGCGCCGCCGCCGCCAGCGCCCGCAGCCACCCCCGCATGTCCTCCTGCGGGGCCAGAGCGGCGTCAGGGGAGCCCCCAAACCCATCGGGTGCCCCACAGATACCTCCAGGACCCTCAGAAACATCCTCAGGAACCCAAAAACGCCAATCCCGTCCCTCAAAAACATCTCCAGGACCTCAAAAATGTCATCAGGAACCCAAAAACATCTCCAGGGCTTCAGAAATGTCAACAGGAACCCAAAAACATCATCTTGTCCCTCCAAAACATCTCCAGATCCCCCAAAAATGTCTTCAGGAACCCAAAAATGCCAATTCTTTTCCACAAAAACATCTCCAGATCCCTCAAAAATGTCTTCAGGAACCCAAAAACATCATCTGATCCCTCAAAGCATCTCCAGATCCCTCAAAAATGTCATCAGGAACCCAAAAACATCATCTTGTCCCTCAAAAACATCTCCAGATCCCTCAAAAATGTCATCAGGAACCCAACAACATCATCTTGTCCCTCAAAAACATCTTCAGGGCCTCAAAAATGTCATCAGGAACCCAAAAAACATCTCCAGATCCCTCAAAAATGTCATCAGGAACCCAAAAACATCATCTTGTCCCTCAAAAACATCTCCAGATCCCTCAAAAATGTCATCAGGAATCCAAAAACATCATCTTGTCTCTCAAAAACATCTCCAGGGCCTCAAAAATGTCAACAGCAACCCAAAAACATCATCTTGTCCCTCAAAAACATCTCCAGATCCCTCAAAAATGTCATCAGGAACCCAAAAACATCATCTTGTCCCTCAAAACCATCTCCAGATCCCTCAAAAATGTCATCAGGAACTCAAAAACATCATCTTGTCCCTCATAATCATCTCCAGGGCCTCAAAAATGTCCTCAGGAACCCAAAAACATCATCTTGTCCCTCAAAAACATATCCAGGTCCCTCAAAAACGTCTTCAGGAACCCCAAACCTTATCCAGATCCCTCAAAAATGTCATCAGGAACCCAAAAACGTCATCTTATCCCTCAAAGCATCTCCAGATCGCTCAAAAATGTCATCAGGAACCCAAAAACATCATCTTGACCCCCAAAAACATCTCCAGGTCCCTCAAAACCATCTCCAGGTCCCTCAAAAAACATCAAGTTGCCCAAAACCATCTTCAGATCCTTCAAAACCACCACCAGGTCGTTCAAAACCACCCCCAAGTCCACCCAGACCACCAACAGGTCCCTCGAATCATCTCCAGGTCCCCCAAAACCACAACCAGGTCCTTCAAAACCACAACCAGATCCCTCAAAACCACCCCCAGGTCCCTCAAGACCACCCCCAGGTCCGTCAAAACCACTCCCATCTCCTGCAAACCACCCTCAGGTCCCTCAAGACCACACCCAGATCCTTCAAAACCAACCCCAGCTCCTTCAAAACCACACCCAGGTCCCCCAAGACCACCACCAGGTCCCCCAAACCAGTCCCAGCTCCTTCAAAACCATCCCCAGGTACCTCAAACCACCAGAACCAGAACCAGAACCAGAACCAGAACCAGAACCGGAACCAGAAACAGAACCAGAACCAGAACCAGAACCGGAACCGGAACCAGAACCAGAACCAGAACGAGAACTGGAACCGGAACCAGAACCACCAGAATCAGAACCGGAACCAGAACCAGAACCAGTACCACCAGAACCAGAACCAGAACCAGAAGCAGAAGCAGAAGCAGAAGCAGAACCAGAACCAGAACCAGAACCACCAGAACCAGAACCAGAACCAGAACCGGAACCAGAACGAGAACCACCAGAAGCAGAAGCAGAACCAGAAGCAGAACCAGAAACAGAACCGGAACCGGAACCGGAACCGGAACCAGAACCAGAACCAGAACCAGAACCAGAACCACCAGAACCAGAACCAGAACCGAAACCAAAACCAGAACCGGAACCACCAGAACCAGAACCAGAACCAGAAGCAGAACCACCAGAACCAGAACCAGAACCGGAACCGGAACCGGAACTGGAACCGGAACCAGAACCAGAACCAGAAGCAGAACCACCAGAACCAGAAGCAGAACCACCAGAACCAGAACCAGAACCGGAACCAGAACCAGAACCAGAACCAGAACCAGAACCACCAGAATCAGAACCAGAACCAGAACCAGAACCAGAACCAGAACCAGAACCAGAACCAGAACCACCAGAATCAGAACCAGAACCAGAACCAGAACCAGAACCACGAGAACCAGAACCAGAACCAGAACCAGAATCAGAACCAGAACCGGAACCGGAACCGGAACCAGAACCGGAACCAGAACCAGAACCAGAGCCACCAGAACCAGAACCAGAACCAGAACCAGAACCACAACCACAACCAGAACCAGAACCACCAGAACCAGAACCAGAACCAGAACCAGAACCAGAATGACCAGAAGCAGAACCAGAACCGGAACCAGAACCAGAACCGGAACTACAACCGGAACCAGAACCAGAACCAGAACCAGAACCACCAGAACCAGAATCAGAACCAGAACCAGTACCGGAACCGGAACCAGAACCAGAACCAGAACCAGAACCAGAAGCAGAACCATAACCAGAACCAGAACCGGAACCAGAACCAGAACCACCAGAATCAGAACCAAAACCGGAACCAGAACCAGTACCACCAGAACCAGAACCAGAACCAGAACCAGAACCAGAACCGGAACTAGAACCGGAACCAGAACCAGAACCAGAACCGGATCCAGAACCAGAACCGGAACCGGAACCAGAACCTGTACCAGAACCAGAACCAGAACCACCAGAACCAGAACCAGAACCAGAACCGGAACCAGAACCAGAACCAGAACCACTAGAACCAGAACCAGAACCAGAACCAGAACCAGAACCAGAACCAGAACCAGAACCAGAACCACCAGAACCAGAACCAGAACCGGAACCGGAATTAGAACCAGAACCAGAACCGGAACCAGCACCAGAACCAGAACCGGAACCAGAAACGGAATCAGCACCAGAACCAGAACCAGAACCAGAACCAGAACCACCAGAACCATAACCATAACCATAACCAGAACCGGAACCAGAACCAGAAGCAGTACCACCAGAACCAGAATCAGAACCAGAACCAGAACCAGAACCAGAACCAGAACCGGAACCAGAACCAGAAGCAGTACCACCAGAACCAGAATCAGAACCAGAACCAGAACCAGAACCAGAACCGGAACCACCAGAACCAGAACCAGAACCAGAACCAGAACCAGAAGCAGAACCACCAGAAAAAAAACCAGAACCGGAACCAAAACCAGAACCGGAACCACCAGAACCCGAACCAAAACCAGAACCAAAACCAGAACCAGAACCAGAACCAGAACCAGAACCAGAACCAGAACCAGAACCAGAACCACCAGAACCAGTCCCAGAACAGAAACCAAAACCAGAACCGGAACCATCAGAACCAGAACCAGAACCAGAACCAGAACCAGAACCACCAGAACCAGAACCAGAACCGGAACCGGAACCGGAACCAGAACCAGAACCAGAAGCAGAAGCAGAACCACCAGAACCAGAACCAGAACCGGAACCAGAACCAGAACCAGAACCAGAACCACCAGAACCAGAACGAGAACCACAACCACAACCAGAATCAGAAGCACCAGAACCAGAACCAGAACCGGAACCAGAACCAGAACCGGAACCAGAACCGGGACCAGCACCAGAAACAGAACCGGAACCGGAACCAGAACCAGAACCAGAACCAGAACCAGAACCAGAACCAGAACCAGAACCGGAACCAGAACCAGAACCAGAACCAGAACCAGAACCACCAGAACCAGAATCAGAACCACAACCAGAACCGGAAACGGAACCAGAAACAGAACCAGAACCAGAACCAGAACCAGAACCAGAACCAGAACCGGAACCGGAACCGGAACCGGAACCAGAACCGGAACCAGAACCATAACCAGAACCAGAACCGGAACCAGAACCAGAACCACCAGAATCAGAACCTAAACCAGAACCAGAACCCGTACCACCACAACCAGAACCAGAACCAGAACCAGAACCAGAACCGGAACTAGAACCGGAACCAGAACCAGAACCAGAACCGGAACCAGAACCAGAACCGGAACCGCAACCAGAACCTGTACCAGAACCAGAACCAGAACCACCAGAACCAGAACCAGAACCAGAACCGGAACCAGAACCAGAACCAGAACCACTAGAACCAGAACCAGAACCAGAACCTGAACCAGAACCAGAACCACCAGAACCAGGACCAGAACCGGAACCGGAATTAGAACCAGAACCAGAACCGGAACCAGCACCAGAACCAGAACCGGAACCAGAACCGGAACCAGCACCAGAACCAGAACCGGAACCGGAACCAGAACCAGAACCAGAACCAGAACCAGAACCAGAACCGGAACCAGAACCGGAACCAGAACCAGAACCAGAACCAGTACCACCAGAACCAGAATCAGAACCAGAACCAGAACCGGAACCGGAACCGGAACCAGAACCAGAACTAGAACCAGAACCACCAGAACCAGAACCACAACCACAACCAGAACCACAACCAGAACCACAACCAGAACCAGAATCACCAGAATCAGAACCGGAACCAGAACCAGAACCAGAACCGGAACCAGAACCGGGACCAGCACCAGAACCAGAACCGGAACCGGAACCAGAACTAGAACCAGAACCAGAACCAGAACCAGAACCAGAACCAGAACCACAACCAGAACCGGAACCAGAACCAGAACCAGAACCAGAACCAGAACCAGAACCAGAACCATCAGAACCAGAACCAGAACCAGAACCAGAACCAGAACCAGAACCAACAGAACGAGAACCAGAAGAAGAACCAGAACCAGAACCAGAACCAGATCCGGAACCGGAACCGGAACCGGAACCAGAACCAGAACCAGAACCGGAACCAGAACCACCAGAACCAGAACCAGAACCAAAACCAGAACCAGAACCAGAGCCAGAACCACTACACCAGAACCAGAACCAGAACCAGAACCAGAACCCGAACCAGAACCAGAACCACCAGAACCAGAACCAGAACCAGAAGCAGAACCAGCACCAGAACCACAACCACCAGAACCAGAGCGAGAACCAGAACCAGCACCAGAACCACCAGAAACAGAACCAGAACCAGAACCGGAACCAGAACCGGAACCGGAACCGGAACCAGAACCAGAACCACCAGAACCAGAACCGGAACCGGAACCGGAACCAGAACCAGAACCAGAACCAGAACCAGAACCAGAACCCGAACCCGAACCCGAACCAGAACCAGAACCATCAGAACCAGAACCAGAACCAGAACCAGAACCAGAACCACCAGAACCGGAACCAGAACCGGAACCAGAACCAGAACCACCAGAACCAGAACCAGAACCACCAGAACCAGAACCAGAACCAGAACCAGAACCACCAGAACCAGAACCAGAACCAAAACCAGAACCACCAGAACAAGAACCAGAACCGGAACCAGAACCAGAACCAGAACCAGAACCAGAACCACCAGAATCAGAACCAGAACCAGAACCAGAACCAGAACCAGAACCACCAGAATCAGAACCAGAACCAGAACCAGAACCAGAACCAGAACCGGAACCAGAACCAGAACTAGAACCACCAGAACCAGAACGAGAACCACAACCAGAACGACAACCACAACCAGAACCGGAACCAGAACCGGAACCAGAACCAGAACCAGAACCGGAACCAGAACCGGAACCAGCACCAGAACCAGAACCGGAATCGGAACCAGAACCAGAACCAGAACCAGAACCGGAACCGGAACCGGAACAAGAACCAGAACCAGAACCAGAACCGGTACCAACAGAACCAGAATCAGAACCAGAACCAGAACCGGAATAGGAACCAGAACCAGAACCAGAACTAGAACCAGAACCACCAGAACCAGAACCAGAACCAGAACCAGAACCAGAACCAGAATCACCAGAACCAGAACCAGAACCGGAACCAGAACCAGAACCGGAACTAGAACCGGAACCAGAACCAGAACCAGAACCGGAACCAGAACCAGAACCAGAACCAGAACCGGAACTGGAACCAGAACCAGAACGCGAACCAGAACCAGAACCGGAACCAGAACCAGAACCACCAGAACCAGAACCAGAACCGGAACCAGAACCAGAACCGGAACCGGAACCAGAACCAGAACCACCAGAACCAGAACGAGAACCAGAACCAGATCCGGAACCAGAACCAGAATCACCAGAACCAGAACCGGAACCAGAACTACCAGAACCAGAACCAGAACCGGAACCGGAACCGGAACCAGAACCAGAACCAGAACCAGAACCGGAACTGGAACCAGAAACAGAACGCGAACCAGAACCAGAACCGGAACCAGAACCAGAACCACCAGAACCAGAACCAGAACCGGAACCAGAACCAGAACCGGAACCGGAACCAGAACCAGAACCACCAGAACCAGAACCAGAACCGGAACCAGAACCAGAACCAGAACCGGAACCAGAACTACCAGAACCAGAACCAGAACCGGAACCAGAACCGGAACCAGAACCAGAACCAGAACCAGAACCGGAACTGGAACCAGAACCAGAACGCGAACCAGAACCAGAACCGGAACCAGAACCAGAACCACCAGAAACAGAACCAAAACCGGAACCAGAACCAGAACCGGAACCGGAACCAGAACCAGAACCACCAGAACCAGAACGAGAACCAGAACCAGATCCGGAACCAGAACCAGAACCACCAGAACCAGAACCGGAACCAGAACTACCAGAACCAGAACCAGAACCGGAACCGGAACCGGAACCAGAACCAGAACCAGAACCGGAACCAGAACCAGAACCACCAGAACCAGAACCGGAACCAGAACTACCAGAACCAGAACCAGAACCGGAACCGGAATCGGAACCAGAACCAGAACCAGAACCAGAACCACCAGAACTAGAACCGGTCCGGTCCTGTTTAATATCTTTATGGATGATCTGGATGAGGGGATTGAGTCCATCATCAGCAAGTTTGCTGATGATACCAAACTGGGAAGAAGGGTTGATCTGTTAGAGGGTAGGATGGCCCTGCAGAGGGACCTGGACAGATTGGAGAGATGGGCCGATTCCAATGGGATGATGTTTAATAAGTCCAAATGTCGGGTACTTCATTTTGGACACAACAATCCCATGCAGAGCTACAGACTGGGGACAGAGTGGCTGGAGAGTAGTGAGGCAGAAAGGGACCTGGGAGTGCTGGTTGACAGGAAGCTCAACATGAGCCAGCAGTGTGCCCAGGTGGCCAAGAAGGCCAATGGCATTCTGGCCTGCATCAGGAATAGTGTGGTGAGCAGAACCAGAGAAGTTATCGTCCCCCTGTACTCGGCACTAGTCAGACCTCAACTGGAATACTGTGTACAGTTCTGGGCCCCCCAGTTTGGGAAAGATGTCAGGATACTGGAATGTGTTCAGAGGAGGGCAACGAAGATGGTAAAGGGGCTGGAGCATAAGCCCTATGAGGAGCGACTGAGGGAGTTGGGGCTGTTTAGTCTAAAGAAGAGGAGGCTCAGGGGAGACCTCATTGCTCTCTACAGCTACCTGAAAGGAGGTTGTAGTCGGTCAGGGGTTGGTCTCTTCTCTCAGGTGACCAGTGACAGAACAAGAGGGCATGGACTCAAGCTACGTCAGGGAAAGTTTAGGCTTGATGTGAGGAAGAAGTTCTTTACTGAAAGGGTGATTGGCCATTGGAATGCGTTGCCCAGGGAGGTGGTGGAGTCGCCGACCCTGGAGGTGTTTAAGGGGAGATTGGATGTGGCACTGAGTGCCATGGTTTAGATGATGGTTGGTGTTGGGTTATACGTTGGACTTGATGATCTCAGAGGTCCTTTCCAACCTTATCATACTGTGATACTGTGATACTGTAACCAGAACCAGAACCAGAACCAGAATGACCAGAACCAGAACCAGAACCAAGAGAACCAGAACCAGAACCAGAACCAGAATCAGAACCAGAACCGGAACCGGAACCGGAACCAGAACCGGAACCAGAACCAGAACCAGAGCCACCAGAACCAGAACCAGAACCAGAACCAGAACCAGAACCAGAACCACAACCAGAACCAGAACCACCAGAACCAGAACCAGAACCGGAACCAGAACCAGAACCGGAACCAGAACCGGGACCAGCACCAGAACCAGAACCAGAACCGGAACCAGAACCAGAACCAGAACCAGAACCAGAACCAGAACCAGAACCGGAACCAGAACCAGAACCAGAACCAGAACCAGAACCACCAGAACCAGAATCAGAACCAGAACCAGAACCGGAACCGGAACCAGAACCAGAACCAGAACCAGAACCAGAACCGGAACCAGAACCGGAACCAGAACCATAACCAGAACCAGAACCGGAACCAGAACCAGAACCACCAGAATCAGAACCAAAACCGGAACCAGAACCAATACCACCAGAACCAGAACCAGAACCAGAACCAGAACCGGAACTAGAACCGGAACCAGAACCAGAACCAGAACCGGATCCAGAACCAGAACCGGAACCGGAACCAGAACCTGTACCAGAACCAGAACCAGAACCACCAGAACCAGAACTAGAACCAGAACCAGAACCACCAGAACCAGAACGAGAACCAGAATCAGAACCGGAACCAGAACCAGAACCACCAGAACCAGAACCAGAACCGGAACCAGAACTACCAGAACCAGAACCAGAACCGGAACCGGAACCAGAACCAGAACCAGAACCAGAACCAGAATGACCAGAACCAGAACCAGAACCGGAACCAGAACCAGAATCGGAACTACAACCGGAACCAGAACCAGAACCAGAACCGGAACCAGAACCAGAACCAGAACCGGAACCGGAACCAGAACCAGAACCACCAGAACCAGAACGAGAACCAGAACCAGAACCGGAACCAGAACCAGAACCAGAACCACCAGAACCAGAACCAGAACCGGAACCATAACTACCAGAACCAGAACCGGAACCAGAACCGGAACCAGAACCAGAACCAGAACCAGAACCGGAACCAGAACCGGAACCAGAACCAGAACCGGAACCGGAACCAGAACCACAACCAGAACCACTAGAACCAGAACCAGAACCAGAACCAGAACCAGAACCACCAGAACCAGAACCAGAACCAGAACCGGAACCAGAACCACAACCAGAATCACTAGAACCAGAACCAGAACCAGAACCAGAACCAGAACCGCCAGAACCAGAACCAGAACCGGAACCGGAATTAGAACCAGAACCAGAACCGGAACCAGCACCAGAACAAGAACCGGAACCAGAAACGGAATCAGCACCAGAACCAGAACCGGAACCGGAACCAGAACCAGAACCAGAACCGGAACCAGAACCGGAACCAGAACCAGAAACAGAACCAGAACCAGTACCACCAGAACCAGATTCAGAACCAGAACCAGAACCGGAACCGGAACCAGAACCAGAACTAGAACCAGAACCACCAGAACCAGAACCAGAACCAGAACCAGAACCGGAACCAGAACCAGAACCAGTACCAGAACCGGAACCAGAACCAGAACCAGAACCAGAACCACCAGAACCAGAACAAGAACCAGAACCGGAACCAGAACCAGAACCAGAACCACTAGAACCAGAACCAGAACCAGAACCAGAACCAGAACCAGAACCACCAGAACCAGAACCAGAACCAGAACCAGAACCGGAACCAGAACCAGAACCAGAACCGGAAGCAGAACCGGGACTAGAACCAGAACCGGAACCGGAACCAGAACCAGAACCAGAACCAGACCCAGAACTAGAACCAGAACCAGAACCAGAACCAGAACCAGAACCAGAACCGGAACCGGAACCAGAACCGGAACCAGAACCAGAACGAGAACCGGAACCAGAACCAGAACCAGAACCACCAGAATCAGAACCAAAACCGGAACCAGAACCAGTACCACCAGAACCAGAACCAGAACCAGAACCAGAACGAGAACGACAACCACAACCAGAACCGGAAACAGAACCGGAACCAGAACCGGAACCAGAACCAGAACCAGAACCAGAACCACCAGAACCAGAACCAGAACTGGAACCAAAACCAGAACCGGAACCACCGGAACCAGAACCAGAACCAGAACCAGGACCAGGACCAGAACCAGAACCAGAACCAGAACCAGAACCAGAACCACCAGAACCAGAACCAGAACCAGAACCAGATCCTGAACCGGGACCGGAACCAGAACCAGAACCAGAACCAGAACCAGAACCAGAACCACCAGAACCAGAACCAGAACCGGAACCAGAACCAGAACCAGAACCAGAACCACCAGAACCAGAACCAGAACCAGAACCAGAACCAGAACCAGAACCAGAACCACCAGAATCAGAACCAGAACCAGAACCAGAACCAGAACCAGAACCACCAGAATCAGAATCAGAACCAGAACCAGAACCACAACCAGAATCAGAACCAGAACCAGAACCGGAACCGGAACCAGAACCGGAACCAGAACCAGAACCAGAACCAGAACCAGAACCACAACCACAACCACAACCAGAAACAGAACCACCAGAATCAGAACCAGAACCAGAACCAGAACCAGAACCGGAACCAGAACCACCAGAATCAGAACCAGAACCAGAACCAGAACCAGAATCAGAACCAGAACCAGAACCGGAACCGGAACCAGAACCGGAACCAGAACCAGAACCAGAACCACCAGAACCAGAACCAGAACCGGAACCAGAACCAGAACCAGAACCGGGACCAGCACCAGAACTAGAACCGGAACCGGAAGCAGAACCAGAACCAGAACCAGAACCAGAACCGGAAACGGAACCAGAACCGGAACCAGAACCAGAACCAGAACCAGAACCACCAGAACCAGAACCAGAACCAGAACCAGAACCAGAACCGGAACTAGAACCGGAACCAGAACCAGAACCGGAACCAGAACCAGAACCAGAACCAGAACCGGAACCGGAACAAGAACCAGAACCAGTATCAGAACCAGAACCAGAACCACCAGAACCAGAACCAGAACCAGAACCAGAACCATAACCATAACCATCAGAACCAGAACCAGAACCGGAACCGGAACCACAACCAGAACCAGAACCGGAACCAGCACCAGAACCAGAATCGGAACCAGAACCGGAACCAGCACCAGAACCAGAACCGGAACCGGAACCAGAACCAGAACCAGAACCAGAACCAGAACCAGAACCGGAACCAGAACCAGAACCAGAACCAGAACCAGTACCACCAGAACCAGAATCAGAACCAGAACCAGATCCGGAACCGGAACCAGAACCAGAACCAGAACTAGAACCAGAACCACCAGAACCAGAACGAGAACCAGAAACAGAACCACAACCACAACCAGAAGCAGAATCACCAGAACCAGAACCAGAATCACCACAACCAGAACCAGAACCGGAACCAGAACCAGAACCGGAACTAGAACCGGAACCAGAACCAGAACCAGAACCGGAACCAGAACCAGAACCAGAACCGGAACCGGAACCAGAGCCAGAACCACCAGAACCAGAATGAGAACCAGAACCAGAACCAGAACCAGAACCAGAACCACCAGAACCAGAACCAGAACCGGAACCAGAACTACCAGAACCAGAACCAGAACCAGAACCGGAACCGGAACCGGAACCAGAACCAGAACCAGAACCAGAACCAGAACCAGAACCGGAACCAGAACCAGAACCACCAGAACCAGAACGAGAACCAGAATCAGAACCGGAACCAGAACCAGAACCACCAGAACCAGAACCAGAACCGGAACCAGACCTACCAGAACTAGAACCAGAACCGGAACCGGAACCGGAACCGGAACGAGAACCAGACCCAGAACCAGAACCAGAACCACCAGAACTAGAACCGGTCCGGTCCTGTTTAATATCTTTATAGATGATCTGGATGAGGGTATTGAGTCCATCATCAGCAAGTTTGCTGATGATACCAAACTGGGAAGAAGGGTTGATCTGTTAGAGGGTAGGATGGCCCTGCAGAGGGACCTGGACAGATTGGAGAGATGGGCCGATTCCAATGGGATGATGTTTAATAAGTCCAAATGTCGGGTACTTCATTTTGGACACAACAATCCCATGCAGAGCTACAGACTGGGGACAGAGTGGCTGGAGAGTAGTGAGGCAGAAAGGGACCTGGGAGTGCTGGTTGACAGGAAGCTCAACATGAGCCAGCAGTGTGCCCAGGTGGCCAAGAAGGCCAATGGCATTCTGGCCTGCATCAGGAATAGTGTGGTGAGCAGAACCAGAGAAGTTATCGTCCCCCTGTACTCGGCACTAGTCAGACCTCATCTGGAATACTGTGTACAGTTCTGGGCCCCCCAGTTTGGGAAAGATGTCAGGATACTGGAATGTGTTCAGAGGAGGGCAACGAAGATGGTAAAGGGGCTGGAGCATAAGCCCTATGAGGAGCGACTGAGGGAGTTGGGGCTGTTTAGTCTAAAGAAGAGGAGGCTCAGGGGAGACCTCATTGCTCTCTACAGCTACCTGAAAGGAGGTTGTAGTCGGTCAGGGGTTGGTCTCTTCTCTCAGGTGACCAGTGACAGAACAAGAGGGCATGGACTCAAGCTACGTCAGGGAAAGTTTAGGCTTGATGTGAGGAAGAAGTTCTTTACTGAAAGGGTGATTGGCCATTGGAATGCGTTGCCCAGGGAGGTGGTGGAGTCGCCGACCCTGGAGGTGTTTAAGGGGAGATTGGATGTGGCACTGAGTGCCATGGTTTAGATGATGGTTGGTGTTAGTGTTGGGTTATACGTTGGACTTGATGATCTCAGAGGTCCTTTCCAACCTTATCATACTGTGATACTGTGATACTGTAACCAGAACCAGAACCAGAACCACCAGAACCAGAACCAGAACCAGAACCAGACCCAGACCCAGAACCGGAACCACCGGAACCAGAACCAGAACCAGAACCACCAGAACCAGAACCGGAACCAAAACCAGAACCGGAACCACCAGAACCCGAACCAGAACCAGAACCAAAACCAGAACCAGAACCAGAACCAGAACCAGAACCAGAACCAGAACCAGAACCAGAACCAGAACCAGAACCAAAACCAGAACCACCAGAACCAGAACCAGAACCGGAACCAAAACCAGAACCGGAACCACCAGAACCAGAACCAGAACCGGAACCGGAACCGGAACCAGAACCAGAACCAGAACCAGAACTAGAACCAGAACCACCGGAACCAGAACGAGAACCAGAACCACAACCACAACCAGAACCACAACCAGAACCAGAATCACCAGAACCAGAACCAGAACCAGAACCACCAGAACCAGAACCAGAACCGGAACCAGAACCAGAACGAGAACCAGAACTACCAGAATCAGAACCAGAACCAGAACCAGAACCGGGACCTGCACCAGAATCAGAACCAGAACCAGAACCGGAACCGGAACCAGAACCGGAACCAGAACCAGAACCAGAACCACCAGAACCAGAACCAGAACCAGAACCACAACCACAACCACAACCACAACAACAACCACAACCAGAACCACCAGAACCAGAACCAGAACCGGAACCAGAACCAGAACCAGAACCGGAACCAGAACCGGGACCAGCACCAGAACCAGAACCGGAACCAGAACCAGAACCAGAACCAGAACCAGAACCAGAACCAGAACCAGAAACGGAACCGGAACCAGAACCGGAACCAGAACCAGAACCAGAACCAGAACCACCAGAACCAGACCCAGACCCAGACCCAGAACCAGAACCGGAACTAGAACCGGAACCAGAACCAGAACCAGAACCGGAACCAGAACCATAACCAGAACCAGAACCAGAACCGGAACCGGAACCAGAACCAGAACCAGTACCAGAACCAGAACCAGAACCACCAGAACCAGAACCAGAACCGGAACCGGAACCAGAACCAGAACCAGAACCACTAGAACCAGAACCAGAACCAGAACCAGAACCAGAACCGGAACCGGAACCAGAACCAGAACCGGAACCAGCACCAGAACCAGAACCGGAACGAGAACCGGAACCA
This sequence comes from Dromococcyx pavoninus, assembly GCA_033558185.1. Lineage (NCBI taxonomy): Eukaryota > Metazoa > Chordata > Aves > Cuculiformes > Neomorphidae > Dromococcyx > Dromococcyx pavoninus. The sequence continues at coordinate 33,048 of JAUMJL010002116.1, read as the reverse complement.
GCAACAGAACCAGAACCGGAACGGGAACCAGAACCAGAACCAGAACCAGAACCAGAACTAGAACCAGAACCAGAACCAGAACCAGAACCAGAACCAGAACCAGAACCGGAACCAGGACCAGAAGCAGTACCACCAGAACCAGAATCAGAACCAGAACCAGAACCGGAACCGGAACCAGAACCAGAACCAGAACTAGAACCAGAACCACCAGAACCAGAACCAGAACCACAACCAGAACCACAACCAGAACCACAACCAGAACCAGAATCACCAGAACCGGAACCAGAACCAGAACCAGAACCGGAACCAGAACCGGGACCAGCACCAGAACCAGAACCGGAACCGGAACCAGAACCAGAACTAGAACCAGAACCACAACCACAACCAGAACCGGAACCGGAAACGGAACCAGAACCAGAACCACCAGAACCAGAACGAGAACCAGAACCAGAACCAAAACCGGAAACGGAACCAGAACCAGAACCAGAACCAGAACCGGAACCGGAACCGGAACCAGAACCGGAACCAGAACCAGAACCAGAACCGGAACCGGAACCGGAACCGGAACCAGAACCACCAGAATCAGAACCAAAACCGGAACCAGAACCAGTACCACCAAAACCAGAACCAGAACCAGAACCGGAACTAGAACCTGAACTAGAACCAGAACCAGAACCGGAACCAGAACCAGAACCAGAACCGGAACCGGAACCAGAACCAGAACCAGTACCAGAACCAGAACCAGAACCACCAGAACCAGAACCAGAACCAGAACCGGAACCAGAACCAGAACCAGAACCAGAACCAGAACCAGAACCACCAGAACCGGAACCGGAACCAGAACCAGAACCGGAACCAGCACCAGAACCAGAACCGGAACCAGAACCGGAACCAGCACCAGAACCAGAACCGGAACCTGAACCAGAACCAGAACCAGAACCAGAACCAGAACCGGAACAAGAACCAGAACCAGAACCAGAACCAGTACCACCAGAACCAGAATCAGAACCAGAACCAGAACCAGAACCACAACCACAACTAGAACCAGAATCGCCAGAACCAGAAACAGAACCTGAACCTGAACCAGAACCAGAACCAGAACCGGAACCGGAACCGGAACCAGAACCAGAACCACCAGAACCAGAAAGAGAACCAGAACCAGAACCGGAACCAGAACCAGAACCACCGGAACCAGAACCTGAACCAGAACTACCAGAACCAGAACCAGAACCAGAACCGGAACTGAAACCAGAACCAGAACCAGAACCAGAACCAGAACCAGAACCGGAACCAAAACCAGAACCAGAACCAGAACTGGAACCGGAACCAGAACCAGAACGAGAACCAGAATCAGAACCGGAACCAGAACCAGAACCACCAGAACCAGATCCAGAACCGGAACCAGAACTACCAGAACCAGAACCAGAACCGGAACCGGAACCGGAACCAGAACCAGAACCAGAACCAGAACCAGAATCACCAGAACCAGAACCAGAACCGGAACCAGAACCAGAACCGGAACTACAACCGGAACCGGAACTATAACCAGAACCAGAACCGGAACCAGAACCAGAACCAGAACCAGAACCGGAACCGGAACCAGAACCAGAACCACCAGAACCAGAACGAGAACCAGAACCAGAACCGGAACCAGAACCAGAACCAGAACCGGAACCATAACTACCAGAACCAGAACCGGAACCAGAACCGGAACCGGAATCGGAACCAGAACCAGAACCAGAACCGGAACCGGAACCAGATCCAGAACCACCAGAACCAGAACGAGAACCAGAATCAGAACCGGAACCAGAACCACCAGAACCACCAGAACCAGAACCAGAACCGGAACCAGAACTACCAGAACCAGAACCAGAACCGGAACCGGAACCGGAACCAGAACCAGAACCAGAACCAGAACCAGAACCAGAACCAGAACCACCAGAACTAGAACCGGTCCGATCCTGTTTAATATCTTTATAGATGATCTGGATGAGGGGATTGAGTCCATCATCAGCAAGTTTGCTGATGATACCAAACTGGGAAGAAGGGTTGATCTGTTAGAGGGTAGGATGGCCCTGCAGAGGGACCTGGACAGATTGGAGAGATGGGCCGATTCCAATGGGATGATGTTTAATAAGTCCAAATGTCGGGTACTTCATTTTGGACACAACAATCCCATGCAGAGCTACAGACTGGGGACAGAGTGGCTGGAGAGTAGTGAGGCAGAAAGGGACCTGGGAGTGCTGGTTGACAGGAAGCTCAACATGAGCCAGCAGTGTGCCCAGGTGGCCAAGAAGGCCAATGGCATTCTGACCTGCATCAGGAATAGTGTGGTGAGCAGAACCAGAGAAGTTATCGTCCCCCTGTACTCGGCACTAGTCAGACCTCATCTGGAATACTGTGTACAGTTCTGGGCCCCCCAGTTTGGGAAAGATGTCAGGATACTGGAATGTGTTCAGAGGAGGGCAACGAAGATGGTAAAGGGGGTGGAGCATAAGCCCTATGAGGAGCGACTGAGGGAGTTGGGGCTGTTTAGTCTAAAGAAGAGGAGGCTCAGGGGAGACCTCATTGCTCTCTACAGCTACCTGAAAGGAGGTTGTAGTCGGTCAGGGGTTGGTCTCTTCTCTCAGGTGACCAGTGACAGAACAAGAGGGCATGGACTCAAGCTACGTCAGGGAAAGTTTAGGCTTGATGTGAGGAAGAAGTTCTTTACTGAAAGGGTGATTGGCCATTGGAATGCGTTGCCCAGGGAGGTGGTGGAGTCGCCGACCCTGGAGGTGTTTAAGGGGAGATTGGATGTGGCACTGAGTGCCATGGTTTAGATGATGGTTGGTGTTAGTGTTGGGTTATACGTTGGACTTGATGATCTCAGAGGTCCTTTCCAACCTTGTCATACTGTGATACTGTGATACTGTAACCAGAACCAGAAACAGAACCACCAGAATCAGAACCAGAACCAGAACCAAAAGCAGAACCAGAACCAGAACCAGAACCAGAACCAGAACCACCAGAATCAGAACCAGAACCAGAACCAGAACCAGAACCAGAACCAGAACCAGAACCAGAACCACCAGAACCAGAACCAGAACCAGAACCAGAACCTGAACCGGAACCAGAACCGGAACCAGAACCAGAACCAGAACCACCAGAACCAGAACCACAACCAGAACCACAACCAGAACCACAACCACAACCACAACCACAACCACAACCAGAACCACCAGAACCAGAACCAGAACCAGAACCAGAACCGGAACCGGAACCAGAACCAGAACCAGTACCAGAACCAGAACCACCAGAACCAGAACCAGAACCAGAACCGGAACCAGAACCACCAGAACCGGAACCAGAACCAGAACCAGAACCAGAACCAGAACCAGAACCGGAACCAGAACCGGAACCAGAACCAGAACCAGAACCAGAACCATTACCACCAGAACCAGAATCAGAACCAGAACCAGAACCGGAACCGGAACCAGAACCAGAACCAGAACTAGAACCAGAACCACCAGAACCAGAACCAGAACCAGAACCAGAACCAGAACCAGAACCACAACCAATACCAGAATCACCAGAACCAAAACCAGAACCGGAACCAGAACCACCAGAACCAGAACCGGAACCAGAACCGGGACCAGCACCAGAACCAGAACCGGAACCGGAACCAGAACCAGAACCAGAACCACAACCAGAACCGGAACCAGATCCGGAACCAGAACCAGAAACAGAACGAGAACCACCAGAACCAGAATCAGAACCATAACCAGAAACGGAACCAGAACCAGAACCAGAACCAGAACCAGAACCGAAACCGGAACCGGAACCAGAACCGGAACCAGAACCAGAACCAGAACCAGAACCAGAACCGGAACCGGAACCAGAACCAGAACCACCAGAATCAGAACCAAAACCGGAACCAGAACCAGTACCACCAGAACCAGAACCAGAACCAGAACCAGAACCAGAACCGGAACTAGAACCGGAACCAGAACCAGAACCAGAACCGGAACCAGAACCAGAACCAGAACCAGAACCGGAACCGGAACAAAAACCAGAACCAGAACCAGAACCGGAACCGGAACAAGAACCAGAACCAGAACAAGAACCACCAGAACCAGAACCAGAACCAGAACCGGAACCAGAACCCGAACCAGAACCAGAACCAGAACCGGAACCAGAAGAAGAACCACAACCAGAACCGGAACCAGCACCAGAACCAGAACCGGAACCAGAACCGGAACCAGAACCAGAAACAGAACCGGAACCAGAACCGGAACCAGAACCAGAACCAGAACCAGAACCAGAACCAGAACCAGTACCACCAGAACCAGAATCAGAACCAGAACCAGAACCGGAACCGGAACCTGAACCAGAACCCGAACCAGAACCAGAACTAGAACCAGAACCACCAGAACCACCAGAACCAGAACCAGAACCAGAACCAGAACCAGAACCAGAACCAGAACCAGAATCAGCAGAACCAGAACCGGAACCGGAACCAGAACCAGAACCGGAACCAGAACCGGGACCAGCACCAGAACCAGAACCGGAACCGGAACCAGAACCAGAAGCAGAACCAGAACCAGAACCAGAACCACAACCAGAACCGGAACCAGAACAGGAACCAGAACCGGAACCAGAACCAGAACCGGAACCAGAACCACCAGAACCAGAATCAGAACCAGAACCAGAACCAGAACCTCTAGAACCAGAACCAGAACCAGAACCAGAACCAGAACCGGAACCGGAACCGGAACCAGAACCGGAACCAGAACCAGAACCAGAACCAGAACCGGAACTGGAACCAGAACCAGAACCACCAGAATCAGGACCAAAACCGGAACCAGAACCAGTACCACCAGAACCAGAACCAGAACCACAACCAGAACCGGAACAAGAACCGGAACCAGAACCAGAACCAGAACCAGAACCAGAACCGGAACCAGAACCAGAACCAGAACCAGTACCAGAAACAGAACCAGAACCACCAGAACCAGAACCAGAACCAGAACCAGAACCAGAACCACTAGAACCAGAACCAGAACCAGAACCAGAACCAGAACCAGAACCAGAACCACCAGAACTAGAACCGGTCCGGTCCTGTTTAATATCTTTATAGATGATCTGGATGAGGGTATTGAGTCCATCATCAGCAAGTTTGCTGATGATACCAAACTGGGAAGAAGGGTTGATCTGTTAGAGGGTAGGATGGCCCTGCAGAGGGACCTGGACAGATTGGAGAGATGGGCCGATTCCAATGGGATGATGTTTAATAAGTCCAAATGTCGGGTACTTCATTTTGGACACAACAATCCCATGCAGAGCTACAGACTGGGGACAGAGTGGCTGGAGAGTAGTGAGGCAGAAAGGGACCTGGGAGTGCTGGTTGACAGGAAGCTCAACATGAGCCAGCAGTGTGCCCAGGTGGCCAAGAAGGCCAATGGCATTCTGGCCTGCATCAGGAATAGTGTGGTGAGCAGAACCAGAGAAGTTATCGTCCCCCTGTACTCGGCACTAGTCAGACCTCATCTGGAATACTGTGTACAGTTCTGGGACCCCAGTTTGGGAAAGATGTCAGGATACTGGAATGTGTTCAGAGGAGGGCAACGAAGATGGTAAATGGGCTGGAGCATAAGCCCTATGAGGAGCGACTGAGGGAGTTGGGGCTGTTTAGTCTAAAGAAGAGGAGGCTCAGGGGAGACCTCATTGCTCTCTACAGCTACCTGAAAGGAGGTTGTAGTCGGTCAGGGGTTGGTCTCTTCTCTCAGGTGACCAGTGACAGAACAAGAGGGCATGGACTCAAGCTACGTCAGGGAAAGTTTAGGCTTGATGTGAGGAAGAAGTTCTTTACTGAAAGGGTGATTGGCCATTGGAATGCGTTGCCCAGGGAGGTGGTGGAGTCGCCGACCCTGGAGGTGTTTAAGGGGAGATTGGATGTGGCACTGAGTGCCATGGTTTAGATGATGGTTGGTGTTAGTGTTGGGTTATACGTTGGACTTGATGATCTCAGAGGTCCTTTCCAACCTTGTCATACTGTGATACTGTGATACTGTGATACTGTAACCAGAACCAGAACCAGAACCACCAGAACCAGAACCAGAACCAGAACCAGAACCAGAACCAGAACCAGAACCAGAACCGGAACCACCAGAACCAGAACCAGAACCAGAACCAGAACCAGAACCAGAACCAGAACCACCAGAACCAAAACCAGAACCGAAACCAAAACCAGAACCGGAACCACCAGAACCCGAACCAAAACCAGAACCAAAACCAGAACCAGAACCAGAACCAGAACCAGAACCAGAACCAGAACCAGAACCAGAACCAGAACCACCAGAACCAGAACCAGAACCAGAACCAGAACCAGAACCACTAGAACCAGAACCAGAACCAGAACCAGAACCAAAACCACCAGAAGCAGAACCAGAACCGGAACCGGAACTGGAACCGGAACCGGAACCAGAACCAGAACCAGAACCAGAACCAGAAGCAGAACCACCAGAACCAGAACCAGAACCGGAACCAGAACCAGAACCAGAACCAGAACCACCAGAATCAGAACCAGAACCAGAACCAGAACCAGAACCAGAACCAGAACCAGAACCAGAACCAGAACCAGAACCACCAGAATCAGAACCAGAACCAGAACCAGAACCAGAACCAGAACCAGAACCACGAGAACCAGAACCAGAACCAGAACCAGAATCAGAACCAGAACCAGAACCGGAACCGGAACCAGAACCGGAACCAGAACCAGAACCAGAACCACCAGAACCAGAACCACAACCACAACCACAACCAGAATCAGAACCACCAGAACCAGAACCAGAACCGGAACCAGAACCAGAACCGGAACCAGAACCGGTACCAGCACCAGAAACAGAACCGGAACCGGAACCAGAACCAGAACCAGAACCAGAACCAGAACCAGAACCGGAACCAGAACCAGAACCAGAACCAGAACCAGAACCAGAACCACCAGAACCAGAATCAGTACCAGAACCAGAACCGGAACCGGAACCAGAACCAGAACCAGAACCAGAACCAGAACCAGAACCGGAACCGGAACCGGAACCAGAACCGGAACCAGAACCATAACCAGAACCAGAACCGGAACCAGAACCAGAACCACCAGAATCAGAACCAAAACCGGAACCAGAACCAGTACCACCAGAACCAGAACCAGAACCAGAACCAGAACCAGAACCAGAACCAGAACTAGAACCGGAACCAGAACCAGAACCAGAACCGGAACCAGAACCAGAACCGGAACCGGAACCAGAACCTGTCCCAGAACCAGAACCAGAACCACCAGAACCAGAACCAGAACCGGAACCAGAACCAGAACCAGATCCACTAGAACCAGAACCAGAACCAGAACCAGAACCAGAACCAGAACCACCAGAACCAGAACCAGAACCGGAACCGGAATTAGAACCAGAACCAGAACCGGAACCAGCACCAGAACCAGAACCGGAACCAGAACCGAAACCAGCACCAGAACCAGAACCGGAACCGGAAACAGAACCAGAACCAGAACCAGAACCAGAACCGGAACCAGAACCGGAACCAGAACCAGAACGAGAACCAGAACCAGTACCACCAGAACCAGAATCAGAACCAGAACCAGAACCGGAACCGGAACCGGAACCGGAACCAGAACCAGAACTAGAACCAGAACCACCAGAACCAGAACCACAACCACAACCAGAACCACAACCAGAACCACAACCAGAACCAGAATCACCAGAACCAGAACCAGAACCGGAACCAGAACCAGAACCAGAACCGGAACCAGAACCGGGACCAGCACCAGAACCAGAACCGGAACCGGAACCAGAACCAGAACCAGAACCAGAACCAGAACCAGAACCAGAACCACAACCAGAACCGGAACCAGAACCGGAACCAAAACCAGAACCAGAACCAGAACCACCAGAACCAGAATCTAAACCAGATCCAGAACCGGAACCGGAACCAGAACCAGAACCGGAACCAGAACCAGAACCAGAACCAGAACCGGATCCGGAACCAGAACCAGAACCACCAGAATCAGAACCAAAACCGGAACCAGAACCAGTACCACCAGAACCAGAACCAGAACCAGAACCAGAACCGGAACTAGAACCGGAACCAGAACCAGAACCAGAACCAGAACCGGAACCAGAACCAGAACCAGAACCAGAACCAGAACCAGAACCGGACCCGGAACCAGAACCAGAACCAGTACCAGAACCGGAACCAGAACCAGAACCAGAACCACTAGAAGCAGAACCAGAACCAGAACCAGAACCAGAACCAGAACCGGAACCGGAACCAGAACCAGAACCAGTACCAGAACCGGAACAAGAACCAGAACCAGAACCACTAGAACCAGAACCAGAACCAGAACCAGAACCAGAACCACCAGAACCAGAACCAGAACCAGAACCGGAACCAGAACCAGAACCAGAACCGGAACCAGAACCAGAACCACCAGAATCAGAACCAAAACCGGAACCAGAACCAGTACCACCAGAACCAGAACCAGAACCAGAACGAGAACGACAACCACAACCAGAACCGGAACCAGAACCGGAACCAGAACCGAAACCAGAACCAGAACCGGAACCAAAACCAGAACCGGAACCACCAGAACCAGAACCAGAACCAGAACCAGAACCAGAACCAGAACCAGAACCAGAACCAGAACCACCGGAACCAGAACCAGAACCAGAACCATAACCAGATCCGGAACCGGAACCGGAACCAGAACCAGAACCAGAACCAGAACCACCAGAACCAGAACCAGAACCGGAACCAGAACCAGAACCAGAACCAGAACCACCAGAATCAGAACCAGAACCAGAACCAGAACCAGAACCAGAACCAGAACCAGAACCAGAACCACCAGAATCAGAACCAGAACCAGAACCAGAACCAGAACCAGAACCAGAACCACCAGAACCAGAACCAGAACCAGAACCAGAACCAGAACCAGAACCGGAACCAGAACCAGAACCAGAACCACCAGAACCAGAACCAGAACCAGAACCACAACCACAACCACAACCAGAACCACCAGAACCAGAACCAGAACCGGAACCAGAACCAGAACCAGAACCGGGACCAGCACCAGAACCAGAACCGGAACCGGAAGCATAACCAGAACCACAACCAGAATCAGAACCGGAACCGGAACCAGAACCGGAACCAGAACCAGAACCAGAACCAGAACCAGAACCAGAACCACCAGAACCAGAACCAGAACCAGAACCAGAACCAGAACCGGAACTAGAACCGGAACCAGAACCAGAACCAGAACCGGAACCAGAACCAGAACCAGAACCTGAACCGGAACAAGAACCAGAACCAGTACCAGAACCAGAACCAGAACCACCAGAACCAGAACCAGAACCAGAACCGGAACCAGAACCAGAACCAGAACCACTAGAACCAGAACCAGAACCAGAACCAGAACCAGAACCATCAGAACCAGAACCAGAACCGGAACCGGAACAAGAACCAGAACCAGAACCGGAACCAGCACCAGAACCAGAATCGGAACCAGAACCGGAACCAGCACCAGAACCAGAACCGGAACCGGAACCAGAACCAGAACCAGAACCAGAACCAGAACCGGAACCAGAACCGGAACCAGAACCAGAACCAGAACCAGTACCACCAGAACCAGAATCAGAACTAGAACCAGAACCGGAACCGGAACAAGAACCAGAACCAGAACTAGAACCAGAACCAACAGAACCAGAACCAGAACCAGAAACAGAACCACAACCACAACCAGAACCAGACTCACCAGAACCAGAACCAGAAGCAGAACCAGAACCAGAACCAGAACCGGAACCGGAACCGGAACCGGAACCAGAACCAGAACCAGAACCAGAACCAGAACCACAACCAGAACCACAACCAGAACCGGAACCAGAACAGGAACCAGAACCAGAACCAGAACCAGAACCATTAGAACCAGAATGAGAACCAGAACCAGAACCGGAACCAGAACCAGAACCAGAACCGGAACCGGAACTGGAACCAGAACCAGAACCACCAGAATCAGGACCAAAACCGGAACCAGAACCAGTACCACCAGAACCAGAACCAGAACCACAACCAGAACCGGAACAAGAACCGGAACCAGAACCAGAACCAGAACCAGAACCAGAACCAGAACCGGAACCAGAACCAGAACCAGAACCAGTACCAGAAACAGAACCAGAACCACCAGAACCAGAACCAGAACCAGAACCAGAACCGGAACTGGAACCAGAACCAGAACCACCAGAATCAGGACCAAAACCGGAACCAGAACCAGTACCACCAGAACCAGAACCAGAACCACAACCAGAACCGGAACAAGAACCGGAACCAGAACCAGAACCAGAACCAGAACCAGAACCAGAACCGGAACCAGAACCAGAACCAGAACCAGTACCAGAAACAGAACCAGAACCACCAGAACCAGAACCAGAACCAGAACCAGAACCAGAACCACTAGAACCAGAACCAGAACCAGAACCAGAACCAGAACCAGAACCAGAACCACCAGAACTAGAACCGGTCCGGTCCTGTTTAATATCTTTATAGATGATCTGGATGAGGGTATTGAGTCCATCATCAGCAAGTTTGCTGATGATACCAAACTGGGAAGAAGGGTTGATCTGTTAGAGGGTAGGATGGCCCTGCAGAGGGACCTGGACAGATTGGAGAGATGGGCCGATTCCAATGGGATGATGTTTAATAAGTCCAAATGTCGGGTACTTCATTTTGGACACAACAATCCCATGCAGAGCTACAGACTGGGGACAGAGTGGCTGGAGAGTAGTGAGGCAGAAAGGGACCTGGGAGTGCTGGTTGACAGGAAGCTCAACATGAGCCAGCAGTGTGCCCAGGTGGCCAAGAAGGCCAATGGCATTCTGGCCTGCATCAGGAATAGTGTGGTGAGCAGAACCAGAGAAGTTATCGTCCCCCTGTACTCGGCACTAGTCAGACCTCATCTGGAATACTGTGTACAGTTCTGGGACCCCAGTTTGGGAAAGATGTCAGGATACTGGAATGTGTTCAGAGGAGGGCAACGAAGATGGTAAATGGGCTGGAGCATAAGCCCTATGAGGAGCGACTGAGGGAGTTGGGGCTGTTTAGTCTAAAGAAGAGGAGGCTCAGGGGAGACCTCATTGCTCTCTACAGCTACCTGAAAGGAGGTTGTAGTCGGTCAGGGGTTGGTCTCTTCTCTCAGGTGACCAGTGACAGAACAAGAGGGCATGGACTCAAGCTACGTCAGGGAAAGTTTAGGCTTGATGTGAGGAAGAAGTTCTTTACTGAAAGGGTGATTGGCCATTGGAATGCGTTGCCCAGGGAGGTGGTGGAGTCGCCGACCCTGGAGGTGTTTAAGGGGAGATTGGATGTGGCACTGAGTGCCATGGTTTAGATGATGGTTGGTGTTAGTGTTGGGTTATACGTTGGACTTGATGATCTCAGAGGTCCTTTCCAACCTTGTCATACTGTGATACTGTGATACTGTGATACTGTAACCAGAACCAGAACCAGAACCACCAGAACCAGAACCAGAACCAGAACCAGAACCAGAACCAGAACCAGAACCAGAACCGGAACCACCAGAACCAGAACCAGAACCAGAACCAGAACCAGAACCAGAACCAGAACCAGAACCACCAGAACCAAAACCAGAACCGAAACCAAAACCAGAACCGGAACCACCAGAACCCGAACCAAAACCAGAACCAAAACCAGAACCAGAACCAGAACCAGAACCAGAACCAGAACCAGAACCAGAACCACCAGAACCAGAACCAGAACCAGAACCAGAACCAGAACCACTAGAACCAGAACCAGAACCAGAACCAGAACCAAAACCACCAGAAGCAGAACCAGAACCGGAACCGGAACTGGAAACGGAACCGGAACCAGAACCAGAACCAGAACCAGAACCAGAAGCAGAACCACCAGAACCAGAACCAGAACCGGAACCAGAACCAGAACCAGAACCAGAACCACCAGAATCAGAACCAGAACCAGAACCAGAACCAGAACCAGAACCAGAACCAGAACCAGAACCAGAACCAGAACCACCAGAATCAGAACCAGAACCAGAACCAGAACCAGAACCAGAACCACGAGAACCAGAACCAGAACCAGAACCAGAATCAGAACCAGAACCAGAACCGGAACCGGAACCAGAACCGGAACCAGAACCAGAACCAGAACCACCAGAACCAGAACCACAACCACAACCACAACCAGAATCAGAACCACCAGAACCAGAACCAGAACCGGAACCAGAACCAGAACCGGAACCAGAACCGGTACCAGCACCAGAACCAGAACCGGAACCGGAACCAGAACCAGAACCAGAACCAGAACCAGAACCAGAACCGGAACCAGAACCAGAACCAGAACCAGAACCAGAACCAGAACCACCAGAACCAGAATCAGTACCAGAACCAGAACCGGAACCGGAACCAGAACCAGAACCAGAACCAGAACCAGAACCAGAACCGGAACCGGAACCAGAACCGGAACCAGAACCATAACCAGAACCAGAACCGGAACCAGAACCAGAACCACCAGAATCAGAACCAAAACCGGAACCAGAACCAGTACCACCAGAACCAGAACCAGAACCAGAACCAGAACCAGAACCAGAACCAGAACTAGAACCGGAACCAGAACCAGAACCAGAACCGGAACCAGAACCAGAACCGGAACCGGAACCAGAACCTGTCCCAGAACCAGAACCAGAACCACCAGAACCAGAACCAGAACCAGAACCGGAACCAGAACCAGAACCAGATCCACTAGAACCAGAACCAGAACCAGAACCAGAACCAGAACCACCAGAACCAGAACCAGAACCGGAACCGGAATTAGAACCAGAACCAGAACCGGAACCAGCACCAGAACCAGAACCGGAACCAGAACCGAAACCAGCACCAGAACCAGAACCGGAACCGGAAACAGAACCAGAACCAGAACCAGAACCAGAACCGGAACCAGAACCGGAACCAGAACCAGAACGAGAACCAGAACCAGTACCACCAGAACCAGAATCAGAACCAGAACCAGAACCGGAACCGGAACCGGAACCGGAACCAGAACCAGAACTAGAACCAGAACCACCAGAACCAGAACCACAACCACAACCAGAACCACAACCAGAACCACAACCAGAACCAGAATCACCAGAACCAGAACCAGAACCGGAACCAGAACCAGAACCAGAACCGGAACCAGAACCGGGACCAGCACCAGAACCAGAACCGGAACCGGAACCAGAACCAGAACCAGAACCAGAACCAGAACCAGAACCAGAACCACAACCAGAACCGGAACCGGAACCGGAACCAAAACCAGAACCAGAACCAGAACCACCAGAACCAGAATCTAAACCAGATCCAGAACCGGAACCGGAACCAGAACCAGAACCGGAACCAGAACCAGAACCAGAACCAGAACCGGATCCGGAACCAGAACCAGAACCACCAGAATCAGAACCAAAACCGGAACCAGAACCAGTACCACCAGAACCAGAACCAGAACCAGAACCAGAACCAGAACCGGAACTAGAACCGGAACCAGAACCAGAACCAGAACCAGAACCGGAACCAGAACCAGAACCAGAACCAGAACCAGAACCAGAACCAGAACCAGAACCGGACCCGGAACCAGAACCAGAACCAGTACCAGAACCGGAACCAGAACCAGAACCAGAACCAGAACCACTAGAAGCAGAACCAGAACCAGAACCATAACCATAACCAGAACCGGAACCGGAACCAGAACCAGAACCAGTACCAGAACCGGAACAAGAACCAGAACCAGAACCACTAGAACCAGAACCAGAACCAGAACCAGAACCAGAACCAGAACCACCAGAACCAGAACCAGAACCAGAACCGGAACCAGAACCAGAACCAGAACCGGAACCAGAACCAGAACCACCAGAATCAGAACCAAAACCGGAACCAGAACCAGTACCACCAGAACCAGAACCAGAACCAGAACGAGAACGACAACCACAACCAGAACCGGAACCAGAACCGGAACCAGAACCGAAACCAGAACCAGAACCGGAACCAAAACCAGAACCGGAACCACCAGAACCAGAACCAGAACCAGAACCAGAACCAGAACCAGAACCAGAACCAGAATCACCGGAACCAGAACCAGAACCAGAACCATAACCAGATCCGGAACCGGAACCGGAACCAGAACCAGAACCAGAACCAGAACCACCAGAACCAGAACCAGAACCGGAACCAGAACCAGAACCAGAACCAGAACCACCAGAATCAGAACCAGAACCAGAACCAGAACCAGAACCAGAACCAGAACCAGAACCACCAGAATCAGAACCAGAACCAGAACCAGAACCAGAACCAGAACCAGAACCAGAACCACCAGAACCAGAACCAGAACCAGAACCAGAACCAGAACCAGAACCGGAACCAGAACCAGAACCAGAACCACCAGAACCAGAACCAGAACCAGAACCACAACCACAACCACAACCAGAACCACCAGAACCAGAACCAGAACCGGAACCAGAACCAGAACCAGAACCGGGACCAGCACCAGAACCAGAACCGGAACCGGAAGCATAACCAGAACCACAACCAGAATCAGAACCGGAACCGGAACCAGAACCGGAACCAGAACCAGAACCAGAACCAGAACCAGAACCAGAACCACCAGAACCAGAACCAGAACCAGAACCAGAACCAGAACCAGAACCGGAACTAGAACCGGAACCAGAACCAGAACCAGAACCGGAACCAGAACCAGAACCAGAACCTGAACCGGAACAAGAACCAGAACCAGTACCAGAACCAGAACCAGAACCACCAGAACCAGAACCAGAACCAGAACCGGAACCAGAACCAGAACCAGAACCACTAGAACCAGAACCAGAACCAGAACCAGAACCAGAACCATCAGAACCAGAACCAGAACCGGAACCGGAACAAGAACCAGAACCAGAACCGGAACCAGCACCAGAACCAGAATCGGAACCAGAACCGGAACCAGCACCAGAACCAGAACCGGAACCGGAACCAGAACCAGAACCAGAACCAGAACCAGAACCGGAACCAGAACCGGAACCAGAACCAGAACCAGAACCAGTACCACCAGAACCAGAATCAGAACTAGAACCAGAACCGGAACCGGAACAAGAACCAGAACCAGAACCAGAACTAGAACCAGAACCAACAGAACCAGAACCAGAACCAGAAACAGAACCACAACCACAACCAGAACCAGACTCACCAGAACCAGAACCAGAAGCAGAACCAGAACCAGAACCGGAACCGGAACCGGAACCGGAACCGGAACCAGAACCAGAACCAGAACCAGAACCAGAACCACAACCAGAACCACAACCAGAACCGGAACCAGAACAGGAACCAGAACCAGAACCAGAACCAGAACCATTAGAACCAGAATGAGAACCAGAACCAGAACCGGAACCAGAACCAGAACCAGAACCGGAACCAGAACCAGAACCGGAAGCGGAACCGGAACAGGAACCAGAACCAGAAGCAGAACCAGAACCAGAACCAGAACCGGAACCGAAACCAGAAACAGAACCACCAGAATAAGAACCAAAACCGGAACCAGAACCAGTACCACCAGAACCAGAACCAGAACCAGAATCAGAACCGGAACAAGAACCGGAACCAGAACCAGAACCAGAACCGGAACCAGAACCAGAACCGGAACCGGAACCGGAACCAGAACCAGAAACAGTACCAGAACCAGAACCACCAGAACCAAAACCAGAACCAGAACCAGAACCAGAACCAGAAGCACTAGAACCAGAACCAGAACCAGAACCAGAACCAGAACCAGAACCAGAACGAGAACCAGAATCAGTACCGGAACCAGAACCATCAGAACCACCAGAACCAGAACCAGAACCGGAACCAGAACTACCAGAACCAGAACCAGAACCAGAACCGGAACCGGAACCGGAACCAGACCCAGACCCAGAACCAGAACCAGAACCACCAGAACTAGAACCGATCCGGTCCTGTTTAATATCTTTATAGATGATCTGGATGAGGGTATTGAGTCCATCATCAGCAAGTTTGCTGATGATACCAAACTGGGAAGAAGGGTTGATCTGTTAGAGGGTAGGATGGCCCTGCAGAGGGACCTGGACAGATTGGAGAGATGGGCCGATTCCAATGGGATGATGTTTAATAAGTCCAAATGTCGGGTACTTCATTTTGGACACAACAATCCCATGCAGAGCTACAGACTGGGGACAGAGTGGCTGGAGAGTAGTGAGGCAGAAAGGGACCTGGGAGTGCTGGTTGACAGGAAGCTCAACATGAGCCAGCAGTGTGCCCAGGTGGCCAAGAAGGCCAATGGCATTCTGACCTGCATCAGGAATAGTGTGGTGAGCAGAACCAGAGAAGTTATCGTCCCCCTGTACTCGGCACTAGTCAGACCTCATCTGGAATACTGTGTACAGTTCTGGGACCCCAGTTTGGGAAAGATGTCAGGATACTGGAATGTGTTCAGAGGAGGGCAACGAAGATGGTAAAGGGGGTGGAGCATAAGCCCTATGAGGAGCGACTGAGGGAGTTGGGGCTGTTTAGTCTAAAGAAGAGGAGGCTCAGGGGAGACCTCATTGCTCTCTACAGCTACCTGAAAGGAGGTTGTAGTCGGTCAGGGGTTGGTCTCTTCTCTCAGGTGACCAGTGACAGAACAAGAGGGCATGGACTCAAGCTACGTCAGGGAAAGTTTAGGCTTGATGTGAGGAAGAAGTTCTTTACTGAAAGGGTGATTGGCCATTGGAATGCGTTGCCCAGGGAGGTGGTGGAGTCGCCGACCCTGGAGGTGTTTAAGGGGAGATTGGATGTGGCACTGAGTGCCATGGTTTAGATGATGGTTGGTGTTAGTGTTGGGTTATACATTGGACTTGATGATCTCAGAGGTCCTTTCCAACCTTGTCATACTGTGATACTGTGATACTGTGATACTGTAACCAGAACCAGAACCAGAACCACCAGAACCAGAACCAGAACCGGAACCAGAACCAGAACCAGAACC
This sequence comes from Dromococcyx pavoninus, assembly GCA_033558185.1. Lineage (NCBI taxonomy): Eukaryota > Metazoa > Chordata > Aves > Cuculiformes > Neomorphidae > Dromococcyx > Dromococcyx pavoninus. The sequence goes on along the minus strand of JAUMJL010002116.1, from coordinate 15,972 downwards.
AGAACCAGAACCAGAACCAGAACCAGAACAACCAGAACCAGAACCAGAACCAGAACCAGAACCAGAACCGGAACCAGAACCAGAACCACCAGAACCAGAACCAGAACCAGAACCGGAACCAGAACCAGTACCAGAACCAGAAACAGAACCAGAACCGGAACCAGAACCAGAATCACCAGAACCAGAACCAGAACCAGAACCAGAACCAGAACCAGAACCATCAGAACCAGAACCAGAACCGGAACCGGAACCAGAACCAGAACCAGAACCGGAACCAGCACCAGAACCAGAATCGGAACCAGAACCGGAACCAGCACCAGAACCAAAACCGGAACCGGAACCAGAACCAGAACCAGAACCAGAACCGGAACCAGAACCGGAACCAGAACCAGAACCAGAACCAGTACCACCAGAACCAGAATCAGAACTAGAACCAGAACCGGAACCGGAACAAGAACCAGAACCAGAACCAGAACTAGAACCAGAACCACCAGAACCAGAACCAGAACCAGAAACAGAACCACAACCACAACCAGAACCAGAATCACCAGAACCAGAACCAGAAGCGGAACCAGAACCAGAACCAGAACCGGAACCGGAACCGGAACCGGAACCGTGACCAGCACCAGAACCAGAACCGGAACCGGAACCAGAACCAGAACCAGAACCACAACCAGAACCACAACCAGAACCACAACCAGAACCGGAACCAGAACAGGAACCAGAACCAGAACCAGAACCAGAACCATTAGAACCAGAATCAGAACCAGAACCAGAACCAGAACCGGAACCGGAACCGGAACCAGAACCAGAAGCAGAACCAGAACCAGAACCAGAACCGGAACCGAAACCAGAACCAGAACCACCAGAATAAGAACCAAAACCGGAACCAGAACCAGTACCACCAGAACCAGAACCAGAACCAGAATCAGAACCGGAACAAGAACCGGAACCAGAACCAGAACCAGAACCAGAACCGGAACCAGAACCAGAACCGGAACCGGAACCGGAACCGGAACCGGAACCAGAACCAGAAACAGTACCAGAACCAGAACCACCAGAACCAAAACCAGAACCAGAACCAGAACCAGAACCAGAACCACTAGAACCAGAACCAGAACCAGAACCAGAACCAGAACCAGAACCAGAACCACCAGAACCAAAACCAGAACCAGAACCAGAACCGGAACCAGAACTACCAGAACCAGAACCAGAACCAGAACCAGAACCACCAGAATCAGAACCAGAACCAGAACCAGAACCAGAACCAGAACCAGAACCACCAGAACCAGAACCAGAACCAGAACCAGAACCAGAACCGGAACCAGAACCAGAACCAGAACCACCAGAACCAGAACCAGAACCAGAACCAGAACCAGAACCACAACCACAACCACAACCACAACCAGAACCACCAGAACCAGAACCAGAACCGGAACCAGAACCAGAACCAGAACCGGGACCAGCACCAGAACCAGAACCGGAACCGGAAGCAGAACCAGAACCACAACCAGAATCAGAACCGGAACCGGAACCAGAACCGGAACCAGAACCAGAACCAGAACCAGAACCAGAACCAGAACCAGAACCACCAGAACCAGAACTAGAACCAGAACCAGAACCAGAACCAGAACCGGAACTAGAACCGGAACCAGAACCAGAACCAGAACCGGAACCAGAACCAGAACCAGAACCTGAACCGGAACAAGAACCAGAACCAGTACCAGAACCAGAACCAGAACCACCAGAACCAGAACCAGAACCAGAACCGGAACCAGAACCAGAACCAGAACCACTAGAACCAGAACCAGAACCAGAACCAGAACCAGAACCATCAGAACCAGAACCAGAACCGGAACCGGAACAAGAACCAGAACCAGAACCGGAACCAGCACCAGAACCAGAATCGGAACCAGAACCGGAACCAGCACCAGAACCAGAACCGGAACCGGAACCAGAACCAGAACCAGAACCAGAACCAGAACCGGAACCAGAACCGGAACCAGAACCAGAACCAGAACCAGTACCACCAGAACCAGAATCAGAACTAGAACCAGAACCGGAACCGGAACAAGAACCAGAACCAGAACTAGAACCAGAACCAACAGAACCAGAACCAGAACCAGAAACAGAACCACAACCACAACCAGAACCAGACTCACCAGAACCAGAACCAGAAGCGGAACCAGAACCAGAACCAGAACCGGAACCGGAACCGGAACCGGAACCAGAACCAGAACCAGAACCAGAACCAGAACCACAACCAGAACCACAACCAGAACCGGAACCAGAACAGGAACCAGAACCAGAACCAGAACCAGAACCATTAGAACCAGAATCAGAACCAGAACCAGAACCGGAACCAGAACCAGAACCAGAACCAGAACCAGAACCGGAACCGGAACCGGAACAGGAACCAGAACCAGAAGCAGAACCAGAACCAGAACCAGAACCGGAACCGAAACCAGAACCAGAACCACCAGAATAAGAACCAAAACCGGAACCAGAACCAGTACCACCAGAACCAGAACCAGAACCAGAATCAGAACCGGAACAAGAACCGGAACCAGAACCAGAACCAGAACCGGAACCAGAACCAGAACCGGAACCGGAACCGGAACCAGAACCAGAAACAGTACCAGAACCAGAACCACCAGAACCAAAACCAAAACCAGAACCAGAACCAGAACCAGAACCAGAAGCACTAGAACCAGAACCAGAACCAGAACCAGAACCAGAACCAGAACCAGAACGAGAACCAGAATCAGTACCGGAACCAGAACCATCAGAACCACCAGAACCAGAACCAGAACCGGAACCAGAACTACCAGAACCAGAACCAGAACCGGAACCGGAACCGGAACCAGAACCGGAACCAGACCCAGAACCAGAACCAGAACCACCAGAACTAGAACCGATCCGGTCCTGTTTAATATCTTTATAGATGATCTGGATGAGGGGATTGAGTCCATCATCAGCAAGTTTGCTGATGATACCAAACTGGGAAGAAGGGTTGATCTGTTAGAGGGTAGGATGGCCCTGCAGAGGGACCTGGACAGATTGGAGAGATGGGCCGATTCCAATGGGATGATGTTTAATAAGTCCAAATGTCGGGTACTTCATTTTGGACACAACAATCCCATGCAGAGCTACAGACTGGGGACAGAGTGGCTGGAGAGTAGTGAGGCAGAAAGGGACCTGGGAGTGCTGGTTGACAGGAAGCTCAACATGAGCCAGCAGTGTGCCCAGGTGGCCAAGAAGGCCAATGGCATTCTGACCTGCATCAGGAATAGTGTGGTGAGCAGAACCAGAGAAGTTATCGTCCCCCTGTACTCGGCACTAGTCAGACCTCATCTGGAATACTGTGTACAGTTCTGGGACCCCAGTTTGGGAAAGATGTCAGGATACTGGAATGTGTTCAGAGGAGGGCAACGAAGATGGTAAATGGGCTGGAGCATAAGCCCTATGAGGAGCGACTGAGGGAGTTGGGGCTGTTTAGTCTAAAGAAGAGGAGGCTCAGGGGAGACCTCATTGCTCTCTACAGCTACCTGAAAGGAGGTTGTAGTCGGTCAGGGGTTGGTCTCTTCTCTCAGGTGACCAGTGACAGAACAAGAGGGCATGGACTCAAGCTACGTCAGGGAAAGTTTAGGCTTGATGTGAGGAAGAAGTTCTTTACTGAAAGGGTGATTGGCCATTGGAATGCGTTGCCCAGGGAGGTGGTGGAGTCGCCGACCCTGGAGGTGTTTAAGGGGAGATTGGATGTGGCACTGAGTGCCATGGTTTAGATGATGGTTGGTGTTAGTGTTGGGTTATACATTGGACTTGATGATCTCAGAGGTCCTTTCCAACCTTGTCATACTGTGATACTGTGATACTGTGATACTGTAACCAGAACCAGAACCAGAACCACCAGAACCAGAACCAGAACCGGAACCAGAACCAGAACCAGAACCAGAACCAGAACCAGAACCAGAACAACCAGAACCAGAACCAGAACCAGAACCAGAACCAGAACCAGAACCGGAACCAGAACCAGAACCACCAGAACCAGAACCAGAACCAGAACCGGAACCAGAACCAGTACCAGAACCAGAAACAGAACCAGAACCGGAACCAGAACCAGAACCACCAGAACCAGAACCAGAACCAGAACCAGAACCAGAACCAGAACCAGAACCATCAGAACCAGAACCAGAACCGGAACCGGAACCAGAACCAGAACCAGAACCGGAACCAGCACCAGAACCAGAATCGGAACCAGAACCGGAACCAGCACCAGAACCAAAACCGGAACCGGAACCAGAACCAGAACCAGAACCAGAATCGGAACCAGAACCGGAACCAGAACCAGAACCAGAACCAGTACCACCAGAACCAGAATCAGAACTAGAACCAGAACCGGAACCGGAACAAGAACCAGAACCAGAACTAGAACCAGAACCACCAGAACCAGAACCAGAACCAGAAACAGAACCACAACCACAACCAGAACCAGAATCACCAGAACCAGAACCAGAAGCGGAACCAGAACCAGAACCAGAACCGGAACCGGAACCGGAACCGGAACCGTGACCAGCACCAGAACCAGAACCGGAACCGGAACCAGAACCAGAACCAGAACCACAACCAGAACCACAACCAGAACCACAACCAGAACCGGAACCAGAACAGGAACCAGAACCAGAACCAGAACCAGAACCATTAGAACCAGAATCAGAACCAGAACCAGAACCGGAACCAGAACCAGAACCAGAACCAGAACCAGAACCGGAACCGGAACCAGAACCAGAACCAGAACCAGAACCAGAACCAGAACCGGAACCGAAACCAGAACCAGAACCACCAGAATAAGAACCAAAACCGGAACCAGAACCAGTACCACCAGAACCAGAACCAGAACCAGAATCAGAACCGGAACAAGAACCGGAACCAGAACCAGAACCAGAACCAGAACCGGAACCAGAACCAGAACCGGAACCGGAACCGGAACCGGAACCAGAACCAGAACCAGAACCAGAACCAGAACCACTAGAACCAGAACCAGAACCAGAACCAGAACGAGAACCAGAATCAGTACCGGAACCAGAACCACCAGAACCACCAGAACCAGAACCAGAACCGGAACCAGAACTACCAGAACCAGAACCAGAACCAGAACCAGAACCACCAGAATCAGAACCAGAACCAGAACCAGAACCAGAACCAGAACCAGAACCACCAGAACCAGAACCAGAACCAGAACCAGAACCAGAACCGGAACCAGAACCAGAACCAGAACCACCAGAACCAGAACCAGAACCAGAACCAGAACCAGAACCAGAACCAGAACCACAACCACAACCACAACCAGAACCACCAGAACCAGAACCAGAACCGGAACCAGAACCAGAACCAGAACCGGGACCAGCACCAGAACCAGAACCGGAACCGGAAGCAGAACCAGAACCACAACCAGAATCAGAACCGGAACCGGAACCAGAACCGGAACCAGAACCAGAACCAGAACCAGAACCAGAACCAGAACCAGAACCACCAGAACCAGAACCAGAACCAGAACCAGAACCAGAACCAGAACCGGAACTAGAACCGGAACCAGAACCAGAACCGGAACCAGAACCAGAACCAGAACCTGAACCGGAACAAGAACCAGAACCAGTACCAGAACCAGAACCAGAACCACCAGAACCAGAACCAGAACCAGAACCGGAACCAGAACCAGAACCAGAACCACTAGAACCAGAACCAGAACCAGAACCAGAACCAGAACCATCAGAACCAGAACCAGAACCGGAACCGGAACAAGAACCAGAACCAGAACCGGAACCAGCACCAGAACCAGAATCGGAACCAGAACCGGAACCAGCACCAGAACCAGAACCGGAACCGGAACCAGAACCAGAACCAGAACCAGAACCAGAACCGGAACCAGAACCGGAACCAGAACCAGAACCAGAACCAGTACCACCAGAACCAGAATCAGAACTAGAACCAGAACCGGAACCGGAACAAGAACCAGAACCAGAACTAGAACCAGAACCAACAGAACCAGAACCAGAACCAGAAACAGAACCACAACCACAACCAGAACCAGACTCACCAGAACCAGAACCAGAAGCGGAACCAGAACCAGAACCAGAACCGGAACCGGAACCGGAACCGGAACCAGAACCAGAACCAGAACCAGAACCAGAACCACAACCAGAACCACAACCAGAACCGGAACCAGAACAGGAACCAGAACCAGAACCAGAACCAGAACCATTAGAACCAGAATCAGAACCAGAACCAGAACCGGAACCAGAACCAGAACCAGAACCGGAACCAGAACCAGAATCGGAACCGGAACCGGAACAGGAACCAGAACCAGAAGCAGAACCAGAACCAGAACCAGAACCGGAACCGAAACCAGAACCAGAACCACCAGAATAAGAACCAAAACCGGAACCAGAACCAGTACCACCAGAACCAGAACCAGAACCAGAATCAGAACCGGAACAAGAACCGGAACCAGAACCAGAACCAGAACCGGAACCAGAACCAGAACCGGAACCGGAACCGGAACCAGAACCAGAAACAGTACCAGAACCAGAACCACCAGAACCAAAACCAGAACCAGAACCAGAACCAGAACCAGAAGCACTAGAACCAGAACCAGAACCAGAACCAGAACCAGAACCAGAACGAGAACCAGAATCAGTACCGGAACCAGAACCATCAGAACCACCAGAACCAGAACCAGAACCGGAACCAGAACTACCAGAACCAGAACCAGAACCGGAACCGGAACCGGAACCAGAACCGGAACCAGACCCAGAACCAGAACCAGAACCACCAGAACTAGAACCGATCCGGTCCTGTTTAATATCTTTATAGATGATCTGGATGAGGGGATTGAGTCCATCATCAGCAAGTTTGCTGATGATACCAAACTGGGAAGAAGGGTTGATCTGTTAGAGGGTAGGATGGCCCTGCAGAGGGACCTGGACAGATTGGAGAGATGGGCCGATTCCAATGGGATGATGTTTAATAAGTCCAAATGTCGGGTACTTCATTTTGGACACAACAATCCCATGCAGAGCTACAGACTGGGGACAGAGTGGCTGGAGAGTAGTGAGGCAGAAAGGGACCTGGGAGTGCTGGTTGACAGGAAGCTCAACATGAGCCAGCAGTGTGCCCAGGTGGCCAAGAAGGCCAATGGCATTCTGGCCTGCATCAGGAATAGTGTGGTGAGCAGAACCAGAGAAGTTATCGTCCCCCTGTACTCGGCACTAGTCAGACCTCATCTGGAATACTGTGTACAGTTCTGGGACCCCAGTTTGGGAAAGATGTCAGGATACTGGAATGTGTTCAGAGGAGGGCAACGAAGATGGTAAATGGGCTGGAGCATAAGCCCTATGAGGAGCGACTGAGGGAGTTGGGGCTGTTTAGTCTAAAGAAGAGGAGGCTCAGGGGAGACCTCATTGCTCTCTACAGCTACCTGAAAGGAGGTTGTAGTCGGTCAGGGGTTGGTCTCTTCTCTCAGGTGACCAGTGACAGAACAAGAGGGCATGGACTCAAGCTACGTCAGGGAAAGTTTAGGCTTGATGTGAGGAAGAAGTTCTTTACTGAAAGGGTGATTGGCCATTGGAATGCGTTGCCCAGGGAGGTGGTGGAGTCGCCGACCCTGGAGGTGTTTAAGGGGAGATTGGATGTGGCACTGAGTGCCATGGTTTAGATGATGGTTGGTGTTAGTGTTGGGTTATACATTGGACTTGATGATCTCAGAGGTCCTTTCCAACCTTGTCATACTGTGATACTGTGATACTGTGATACTGTAACCAGAACCAGAACCAGAACCACCAGAACCAGAACCAGAACCGGAACCAGAACCAGAACCAGAACCAGAACCAGAACCAGAACCAGAACAACCAGAACCAGAACCAGAACCAGAACCAGAACCAGAACCGGAACCAGAACCAGAACCACCAGAACCAGAACCAGAACCGGAACCAGAACCAGTACCAGAACCAGAAACAGAACCAGAACCGGAACCAGAACCAGAACCACCAGAACCAGAACCAGAACCAGAACCAGAACCAGAACCAGAACCATCAGAACCAGAACCAGAACCGGAACCGGAACCAGAACCAGAACCAGAACCGGAACCAGCACCAGAACCGGAATCGGAACCAGAACCGGAACCAGCACCAGAACCAAAACCGGAACCGGAACCAGAACCAGAACCAGAACCAGAACCGGAACCAGAACCGGAACCAGAACCAGAACCAGTACCAACAGAACCAGAATCAGAACTAGAACCAGAACCGGAACCGGAACAAGAACCAGAACCAGAACTAGAACCAGAACCACCAGAACCAGAACCAGAACCAGAAACAGAACCACAACCACAACCAGAACCAGAATCACCAGAACCAGAACCAGAAGCGGAACCAGAACCAGAACCAGAATCGGAACCGGAACCGGAACCGGAACCGTGACCAGCACCAGAACCAGAACCGGAACCGGAACCAGAACCAGAACCAGAACCACAACCAGAACCACAACCAGAACCACAACCAGAACCGGAACCAGAACAGGAACCAGAACCAGAACCAGAACCAGAACCATTAGAACCAGAATCAGAACCAGAACCAGAACCGGAACCAGAACCAGAACCAGAACCGGAACCGGAACCGGAACCGGAACCAGAACCAGAAGCAGAACCAGAACCAGAACCAGAACCGGAACCGAAACCAGAACCAGAACCACCAGAATAAGAACCAAAACCGGAACCAGAACCAGTACCACCAGAACCAGAACCAGAACCAGAATCAGAACCGGAACAAGAACCGGAACCAGAACCAGAACCAGAACCAGAACCGGAACCAGAACCAGAACCGGAACCGGAACCGGAACCGGAACCAGAACCAGAAACAGTACCAGAACCAGAACCACCAGAACCAAAACCAGAACCAGAACCAGAACCAGAACCAGAACCACTAGAACCAGAACCAGAACCAGAACCAGAACCAGAACCAGAACGAGAACCAGAATCAGTACCGGAACCAGAACCACCAGAACCACCAGAACCAGAACCAGAACCGGAACCAGAACTACCAGAACCAGAACCAGAACCGGAACCGGAACCGGAACCAGAACCAGAACCAGACCCAGAACCAGAACCAGAACCACCAGAACTAGAACCGGTCCGGTCCTGTTTAATATCTTTATAGATGATCTGGATGAGGGTATTGAGTCCATCATCAGCAAGTTTGCTGATGATACCAAACTGGGAAGAATGGTTGATCTGTTAGAGGGTAGGATGGCCCTGCAGAGGGACCTGGACAGATTGGAGAGATGGGCCGATTCCAATGGGATGATGTTTAATAAGTCCAAATGTCGGGTACTTCATTTTGGACACAACAATCCCATGCAGAGCTACAGACTGGGGACAGAGTGGCTGGAGAGTAGTGAGGCAGAAAGGGACCTGGGAGTGCTGGTTGACAGGAAGCTCAACATGAGCCAGCAGTGTGCCCAGGTGGCCAAGAAGGCCAATGGCATTCTGACCTGCATCAGGAATAGTGTGGTGAGCAGAACCAGAGAAGTTATCGTCCCCCTGTACTCGGCACTAGTCAGACCTCATCTGGAATACTGTGTACAGTTCTGGGCCCCCCAGTTTGGGAAAGATGTCAGGATACTGGAATGTGTTCAGAGGAGGGCAACGAAGATGGTAAAGGGGCTGGAGCATAAGCCCTATGAGGAGCGACTGAGGGAGTTGGGGCTGTTTAGTCTAAAGAAGAGGAGGCTCAGGGGAGACCTCATTGCTCTCTACAGCTACCTGAAAGGAGGTTGTAGTCGGTCAGGGGTTGGTCTCTTCTCTCAGGTGACCAGTGACAGAACAAGAGGGCATGGACTCAAGCTACGTCAGGGAAAGTTTAGGCTTGATGTGAGGAAGAAGTTCTTTACTGAAAGGGTGATTGGCCATTGGAATGCGTTGCCCAGGGAGGTGGTGGAGTCGCCGACCCTGGAGGTGTTTAAGGGGAGATTGGATGTGGCACTGAGTGCCATGGTTTAGATGATGGTTGGTGTTAGTGTTGGGTTATACGTTGGACTTGATGATCTCAGAGGTCCTTTCCAACCTTGTCATACTGTGATACTGTGATACTGTAACCAGAACCAGAACCAGAACCACCAGAACCAGAACCAGAACCAGAACCAGAACCAGAACCGGAACCACCAGAACCAGAACCAGAACCAGAACCAGAACCAGAACCAGAACCAGAACCAGAACCAGAACCAGAACCACCAGAACCAGAACCAGAACCGAAACCAAAACCAGAACCGGAACCACCAGAACAAAAACCAAAACCAGAACCAGAACCAGAACCAGAACCAGAACCAGAACCAGAACCACCAGAACCAGAACCAGAACCGGAACCAAAACCAGAACCGGAACCACCAGAACCAGAACCAGAACCAGAACCAGAACCAGAACCACCAGAACCAGAACCAGAACCAGAACCAGAACCAGAACCAGAACCGGAAGCGGAAGCGGAACCAGAACCAGAACCGGAACCAGAACCAGAACCAGAACCAGAACCACCAGAACCAGAACCGGAACCAGAACCAGAACCAGAACCAGAACCACCAGAACCAGAACCAGAACCACCAGAACCAGAACGAGAACCACAACCAGAACCAGAACCAGAACCAGAACCAGAACCACGAGAATCAGAACCAGAACCAGAACCAGAACCAGAACCAGAACCAGAACCACCAGAACCAGAACCAGAACCAGAACCAGAACCAGAACCAGAACCGGAACCGAAACCAGAACCGGAACCAGAACCAGAACCAGAACCACCAGAACCAGAACCAGAACCAGAACCAGAACCAGAACCAGAACCAGAACCGGGACCTGCACCAGAACCAGAACCGGAACCGGAACCAGAACCAGAACCGGAACCGGAACCAGAACCGGAACCAGAACCGGAACCAGAACCAGAACCAGAACCAGAACCAGAACCACCAGAACCAGAATCAGAATCAGAACCAGAAGCGGAACCGGAACCAGAACCAGAACCAGAACCAGAACCAGAACCGGAACCGGAACCGGAACCGGAACCGGAACCGGAACCGGAACCGGAACCGGAACCAGAACCAGAACCAGAACCAGAACCAGATCCAGAACCAGAACCAGAACCAGAACCACCAGAACCAGAATCAGAATCAGAACCAGAAGCGGAACCGGAACCAGAACCAGAACCAGAACCAGAACCAGAACCGGAACCAGAACCGCAACCGGAACCGGAACCAGAACCGGAACCAGAACCAGAACCAGAACCAGAACCGGAACCAGAACCAGAACAACCAGAATCAGAACCAAAACGGGAACCAGAACCAGTACCACCAGAACCAGAACCAGAACCAGAACCAGAACCGGAACCGAAACCGGAACCAGAACCAGAACCAGAACCAGAACCAGAACCACCTAAACCAGAACCAGAACCAGAACCGGAACCAGAACCAGAACCAGAACCACTAGAACCAGAACCAGAACCAGAACCAGAACCAGAACCAGAACCAGAACCAGAACCAGAACCACCAGAACCAGAACCGGAACCGGAACCAGAACCAGAACCAGAACCGGAACCAGCACCAGAACCAGAACCGGAACCAGAACCGGAACCAGCACCAGAACCAGAACCGGAACCGGAACCAGAACCAGAACCAGAACCAGAACCAGAACCGGTACCAGAACCGGAACCAGAACCAGAACCAGAACCAGAACCAGTACCACCAGAACCAGAATCAGAACCAGAACCAGAACCAGAACCGGAACCAGAACCGGAACCAGAACCAGAACCAGTACCACCAGAACCAGAATCAGAACCAGAACCAGAACCGGAACCAGAACCAGAACTAGACCCAGAACCACCAGAACCAGAACCAGAACCACAACCAGAACCACAACCAGAACCACAACCAGAACCACAACCAGAACCAGAATCACCAGAACCAGAACCAGAACAGGAACCAGAACCAGAACCAGAACCCGAACCAGAACCGGGACCAGCACCAGAACCAGAACCGGAACCGGAACCAGAACCAGAACCAGAACCACAACCAGAACCGGAACCAGAATCGGAACCAGAACCAGAACCAGAACCAGAACCACCAGAACCAGAACCAGAACCGGAACCGGAACCAGAACCAGAACCAGAACCAGAACCAGAACCGGAACCGGAACCGGAACCGGAACCAGAACCGGAACCAGAACCAGAACCAGAACCAGAACCAGAACAGGAACCGGAACCAGAACCAGAACCAACAGAATCAGAACCAACACCGGAACCAGAACCAGTACAACCAGAACCAGAACCAGAACCAGAACCAGAACCGGAACTAGAACAGGAACCAGAACCAGAACCAGAACCGGAACCAGAACCAGAACCAGAACCAGAACCAGAACCGGAACCGGAACCAGAATCAGAACCAGTACGAGTACCGGAACCAGAACCAGAACCAGAACCAGAACCAGAACCACCAGAACCAGAACCAGAACCAGAACCAGAATCAGAACCAGAACCAGAACCAGAACCAGAACCGGAACCATCAGAACCAGAACCGGAACCACCAGAACCAGAACCAGAACCAGAACCAGAACCGGAACCGGAACCAGAACCAGAACCAGAACCAGAACCGGGACCAGCACCAGAACCATATCCGGGACCAGAACCGGAACCAGAACCAGAACCAGAACCGGAAACAGAACCAGAACCAGAACCGGAACCAGAACCACCAGAACCAGAACGAGAACAAGAACCAGAACCAGAACCAGAACCGGAACCAGAACCAGAACCACCAGAACCAGAACCAGAACCGGAACCGGAACCAGAACCAGAACCAGAATCAGCACCAGAACCAGAACCAGAACCAGCAGAACCAGAACCAGAACCAGAACCAGAACCACCAGAACCAGAACCAGAAGCAGAACCAGAACCAGAACCACCAGAACCAGAAACAGAAGCAGAAGCAGAACCAGAACCACCAGAACCAGAACCAGAACCAGAACCGGAACCGGAACCGGAACCAGAACCAGAACCACCAGAACCAGAACCACCAGAACCTGAACCAGAACCGGAACCAGAACCAGAACCAGAACCAGAACCGGGACCAGCACCAGAACCAGAACCGGAACCGGAACCGGAACCAGAACCAGAACGACCAGAATCAGAACCAGAACCAGAACCGGAACCAGAACCAGAACCACAACCAGAACCAGAACCAGAACCACCAGAACCAGAACCAGAACCAGAACCAGAACCGGAACCGGAACGAGAACCAGAAGCGGAACCAGAACCAGAACCACCAAAACCAGAACCAGAACCGGAACCAGAACCTGAACCACCAGAACCACAACCACAACCAGAACCAGAACCAGAACCAGAACCGGAACCGGAACCGGAACCAGAACCAGAACCAGAACCAGAACCAGAACCAGAACCAGCAGAACTAGAACCAGAACCAGAACCAGAACCAGAACCAGAACCACCAGAACCAGAACCAGAACCAGAACCAGAACCAGAACCACCAGAACCAGAACCAGAACCAGAACCCGAACCAGAACCAGAACCGGAACCAGAACCAGAACCGGAACCACCAGAACCCGAACCAGAACCCGAACCAAAACGAGAACCAAAACCAGAACCAGAACCGGAACCAGAACCAGAACCAGAACCACCAGAACCAGAACCAGAACCGGAACCAGAACCAGAACCAGAACCGGAACCAGAACCGGGACCAGCACCAGAACCAGAACTTGAACCGGAACCAGAACCAGAACCGGAACCAGAACCAGAACCAGAACCAGAACCAGAACCAGAACCAGAACCAGAACCACCAGAACCAGAACCACAACCACAACCAGAACCAGAACCACCAGAACCGGAACCAGAACCGGAACCAGAACCAGAACCAGAACCAGAACCACCAGAACCAGAACCAGAACCGGAACCAGAACCATAACCACCAGAACCAGAACCAGAACCAGAACCAGAAGCAGAACCAGAACCACCAGAACCAGAACCAGAACCAGAACCGGAACCACCAGAACCAGAACCAGAACCAGAACCAGAACCAAAACCAGAACCAAAACCAGAACCAGAACCAGAACCAGAACAAGAACCACCAGAACCAGAACCAGAATTAGAACCAGAACCGGAACCGGAACCGGAACCAGAACCGGAACCGGAACCAGAACCTGAACCAGAACCAGAACCGGAACCAGAACCAGAACCAGAACCAGAACCAGAACCAGAACCACCAGAACCAGAACCACCAGAACCTGAACCAGAACCAGAACCCCCAGAACCGGAACCAGAACCGGAACCAGAACTAGAACCAGAACCAGAACCACCAGAACCCGAACCAGAACCAGAAGCAGCAGCACCAGAACCCCCTTAATGACCCCTTGGACCTGATGGGGCTCCTTTAACCCCTCCAAACCCCCCTGGGACCCCCCCAGGTTTCCCTCAATGACACGTCCAGACCCCCCTCGACTCCCCCAATGACCCCCAGGACCTTATAGAGACCCCTTTAACCCCTACAGGACAGCCCTTGCCTCCCCCCATCACCCCCCAGGACCCCCCAGGAACCCTCTTAACCCCCTCAACGACCCCTTGGACCCCATGGGGACCCCTTTAACCCCTCCAAACCTCCCTGGGACCCCCCCCAGGTACCCCCCAATGTCCCCCAGGACCCCATAGGGACCCTTTTAACCCCTCCAAACCCCCCTTGGACCCCCCCAGGTCCTCCTTCAATGACCCTCAGGACCCCACAGGGACCCCCTTAATGACTCTTTGGACCCCATGGGGACCCCTTTAACCCCTCCAACCCCCTTGGGACCCTCCTCGACTTCCCCCAATGACCCCCAGGACCCCATAGGGACCCCTTTAACCCCTCCAAACACCCCTGAGACCCCCCCAAGGTCCCCTCTCAATGACACCCCTAGACCCCCCTCCGAACCCCTCGTATCCCATGGGACACCCTTAACCCCCCGAATGCCCCCCCTGGACCCCATAGAGACCCCCTTAACCCCTCCAGGACCGCCCTTGCCCCCCCCATCACCCCCCAGGACCCCATAGGGACCCTCTTAACCCCCTCAACGACCCCTTGGACCCCATGGGGACCCCTTTAACCCCTCCAAACCTCCCTGGGACCCCCCCAGGTCCCCCTCAATGCCCCCCAGGACCACATAGGGACCCCTTTAACCCCTCCAAATCCCCTTGGACCCCCCCCGGTCCCCCTTCAATGACCCTCAGGACCCCATAGGGACCCCCTTAATGACCCTTTGGACCTCATGGGGACCTCTTTAACCCCTCCAACCCCCTGGGACCCTCCTCGACCACCCCAATGACCCCCAGGACCCCATAGGGACCCCTTTAACCCCTCCAACCCCCCCGGGACCATCCCAGGTCCCCTTCAATGACCCCCACAGACCCCCCCGTGACCCCCCTCCCCGTTGCCCCCCGCCCCCCAGGAAAGCGCGTGTGCCTGGGGGAGTCCCTGGCGAGCCAGGAGCTCTTCCTCTTCTTCACCTCTGTGCTGCAACACCTGAGGCTGCAGCCCCTGGACCCCCCCGAGCTGCTCCCCACGGCCCCCCGGGAGAGCGGCTTCGGCAACATCCCCCCCGCCTATTGCCTGCGAGTGCTGGCGAGATGAGAACCCCCCCCCTCAAACCGGGACCCCCCCTCGGACCCCCAATCTGGGACCCCCCGGGACCCTCCCAAGCCAGGAACCCCTGGGACCCTCCCTTTACCCCCAATCTGGGACCCCCCGGGACCGCCCAAACCCAGGAACCCCTCGAACCGTCCCTTCACCCCCAATCTGGGACCCCCCCCGGACCCCCCATAACCAGAACCCCCGGGACCCTTCCTTTACCCTCAATCTGGGACCCCCCGGGACCCCCTAAACCCAGGAACCCCTGGGACC
>JAUMJL010002115.1:0-15330 GCA_033558185.1 Dromococcyx pavoninus | reverse complement strand
GGTGGGGGGGCGGCGCAGCCCCGTACGCGCAGAGCGGAGCTCTCGGTCGCGCGGCAGCGACGGGGTGGGGCGGGGCGCGGCTGAGCATGCGCCGCGCCGGGGGTGGTGCCTCCGCAGCCGGGAGGGGCGGGAATGGCGGCGGGGAAGGGGGCGGGTGAGGTCCTGTGAAGCGGGCGAGTCGTGAGCAGCGCGGCTAGAGACCAGGAAAGGCGAGGCTGAGTGGAGACTTCATCGCTCCCTGCGGTTCCCCGAGGCTCCCGAGGAGAGGGTCATAGGTTTTTTGTTGATTTTTTTTTTTTAAAGATATCAGTTATCAGGAGGCCTTGTGATATCACCCTTTTTGCTTCGCCTCACGTCCTAAGAATACCAGAACCAAAATACTTAATTCCTGTCTTCCCATCAAAACTGCAGTTGTCAAATCAGTCTCAACCTTTACAAGAGTTCTGGTTTGGGCCCCTAGGCACAAGAAGGATATTGAGGTGCTGGAGCGTGTCCAGAGAAGGGCAAAGAAGCTGGTGAAGGGGCTGGAGAACAAGTCGTATGAGGAACAGCTGAGGGAACTGGGATTGTATATTCTGGAGAACAGGAGGCTGAGGGGAGACCTTATCCCTCTCTACAACTCCCTGAAAGGAGTTTGTAGTGAAGTGGGTGTTGCGCCACGGGACGTTTAAACTGGACATTAGGAAAAATTTCTGTGCTGAAAGAGTGGCGAAGTATTGGAAGAAGTGCCCGGGGAAGTGATGTCCCTAGAGGTATTCAAAAAGCTTGTAGATGTGACACTTTGGGACATGGTTTAGTGGGCATGGTGGGAGCAGGCGGTTGAACTTTATGATATTAGAAGTCTTTTCCAACCTCAGTATTTCTATGATTTTATAAAGGGGAGGGGGGTTACAATGGATCTGCCTCCTGGATTGTGTAAAGCAAGGTAAATAGGAGGTAGGGTAGGACACAGCCCGGTGCCAAGACGAGCACCCATGGTTTAACAGAAGGTGTCTTTATCCCCTCAGAGCTGAAGCTGGAGTTATTGTCTCCACAGAGGCCAGGAAGTGCAGGCAGAGCCGCAAGTATTTTCAATTGTCTTTATAAAACTACAGCCCTATCACCAGCCTCACACAGCCGGGAGCAAGTAGGCATGAACTAGCTTGGGTGCTGACACTAAAATGAGGAGATGAGAAAAGACAAAAAAGAAACAGGTTTCCTCATCACAGTCTCAAACTCTTCTCAAAACCACAGGAACCGGCACAAGTGGAACTCATACCAATGAGAAAATGACTCAGTTCAATGAAATGATTCCCCCATTCACACACACACACACGTATTTGACATTTTCTTCTGAAAGAAGAGACAATCTGCTGCTGCTCTTTGGGGCAATTGTCCTAAGAGCCAAATCTGTCATTAAAAACCTGCCCTGGTAAATGTTCCCCCTCTCAACGTAATGGTAGTTTTGTGTAACTTAGACTAATCAGAGCACACCAATAACATCTTTTCTTTCAAGGTCTTTGCATGCATGGCAGCACATGGGCATGCCAGTCCCTTTGCCTTTAGGAAGGGTTTATAGGCTGCATGCTGATACAGGTTCCATCTCACTTGTCTTGTGCCTCTTTTGAACCTTTTCTCCAGAAAATCAACCCCGAAGCTTTTCATCTCCCTCATAGAAGCTGGGAGACGGGGCTGATTGCATGTGAGTGCATTTGTGCGCATGTCCAGGTGGTTATAAATTATGAACTAAGGATAGATAATCATTGATTATTATTTGTTCCCCTCTCCCAAGAGGAGACAAGCTAGTCCTTCACACCTGTTTCCACAGCTGTCAGGGAACCAGCTGAGCATAGTTTGGATGTTTTTGCACCGTGTTAACCGTACTCCTCAGCCACATGGCACTGTTAGTTTTGAATTAACTGTGTGCTGTGGGTGCACAGGAAAACACTGGAGCCTCACCCCATTTCCATTGCTCCGGTAATCTTAACTCAGTTCAGAAAAGAGCCTGAGGCTGGAAGGAGAGAGGTCAAACCCTGCAGATGCACATAGCCCTGCCACGACTCTCATGCCCAACCTTTTCTTGTTCTCTTGTTCCCTGTCCCCCTGATCTGCCTGCAGAGGCTGTGCTTCCATTGATTAGTTTTCATTCCTGTAGCCTATTCCATGGCTTTGCCTTTATAATGATCAAATCAGGTTTTCTTGGTGGGTTTTCATGCCAAATAACCCACCAGATCTTTATTATTTATGCTTTACAGGCTTATTTCCCAGCACAAAACTGATGCTGGGAATGTCCTTAAGCTCAGAGCTGCAAATCAAAGCAAAGCTGAAGAGGTGGCTGTGATGGAAGGGTTGCATAAGGGGCTTAGCCTGCGGCTGCTTGTGGCTGCCACAGGTCAGAGGAGAGCAGCTTTACTTCTGTTTCCATGTAAATCAGTGCCCAGAGCCCAAGACCAGGTCCAGGAATTAGCCAAGCTCCCAAAGGCCATGTCCTTCAGGGAGAATTAAATTCTCACGTGCTTGCACACCTCACTTAAAAAAATGGGGCTGGGCTTCTATGGAAATTGCGTGTTGAGGCTTCTAGTCCTGCCTGCAATGTGTACTTTCTGCTTTTTCTGCTTCATTTCAGGATACTGGTGTCTGCTGATTTCTACCAGTTGCTCTGCAAGATATAACTAGGATGAAATCAATGTGCTTCTAAAATTTACTCCAAGAACTATGTTAATAACAGGGGAGGATTTCCAACCTCTCCCATAGGATGGTCTGCTTTTGCCACAGCATACCATCCTATGGGAAGAATGTAATTTTGTATTAAAAGTATTTAAAGTAGTTTTTCTAAGGAATTAATCACAAATGTATTTGTAGCTGAATATGTTCTCTTGCTTATAAAGAGGATAGGCAGGCAAAGGGCTGCAGAAAAGGCCTTTGATGTAAGGTCAGGTTTTCTTACCCCTGTAAGTACTGTGCTGGGGTGCAGTGACAGGTCAGAAGAGTTATTTTGTATGTTATGTACTTTATTTTGCAACTTCCAGGATTCACTGATATCCTCCACACAAAAATCAGCAAAATACAGATGACTGGACTTGACTGTCTTGGTATTTGTGAATTAAAAATCAAACTAAATTCAAACAAATTCTCTCTTGTAGCCTTTTTTAACAAATGGTAGGGATGAATGCACAAATTATCCCTTACTTGCTTGCTCTGCAGTTTGGTTTTCAAGCTTCCACAAGCTAAACTTCACCTTTGCCTGTGAAATGGTGATCTCTACACGCTACTTTAACAGTGTATACGTTTAGAAAACTTTTTTTCGTGTCATTTCAAGCTACAGCGAGGGGCCCTGTGTGCAGTAAAGTTCTTTAAATCACTGATAGCATCAGCTTGAAATTGACTGGACCTTTAAAGAATTGTGATTTAAGTCATTGATTTGTTCATGGCAGTATTTCTGGAGCCTGGTTCTTCTCGTATGTACCAGCGAAAACCAGGAGGAGGTAATAAAGTCGCAGGCGCTGTGTAATGTGTCAAACGAGCTGCCTGCTTTCAGTGTCAGCTATTCCTTAAACTGTAATAGTGTTACAAAGTGTTCTGAGAATAATTCTCTGTGCTCTTCTATGCATCTGCAGAGTGTCAGGCTATGTTCAGCACTGGTCCAATTAGAATATATTTTTAAATTTTTTTTCCCAGAAGAAAAACTTTCTTCCATTTTTATCTCCAGGGGAAAAAGTGGGAGTTACAAAGGAGAGCAAATTGAGGAGTTTTCCTCAAAATCAACAAAACTGATCTTCCCACTTAGAGTTATACTGTTCTCAGCTGGATTCACACTGGATTTGATTCACCCCATGGCAGGAGCATGGAGATCAGCTGGGCCACCAGGCCAGGAGAAGCAGGAGGACCAGGCTATCAGGCAGCACAGAGCTGGGCAAAAGTGATCATGAAGCAACAAACCATCCGTTGGGTGCCCAGCAGATGGGTGTTGCAGGTGAATTCACCCTGCACCCTCCTTCCCATCACATCTGCCCATTGGCATATGGAAAGCACTGCACCCCATCACCTTGCAGTGTCTTAGAGACTGCAAGGCCCCCGGATGTGGCAGTGGTGGGGTGGGACTTGCCACAAGAGCTGTATAAATAGATATGCAAGTGCACAAATTCTTTCATCTGATCTGTTGCTGAAGTTATCTTAAGCTTCCTGTGCTCACATAACATGTGTGAAATAGTGTTTGTGACACTGTTTTCAGAGGGCCTGTCTCTGCTTGGAAAAGAAAGTGAGAGAGTTTATTTTGAGACATCAGGAATGTGGGAATTGCATCTTCATAATTAACAAGTTCTAATAATAGTGCTCAGCCCCCTTTTTTTTAAGCTAAATGGGATTTCCTGTAATCTCAGTTTGGGAAAGGAGAGGTACTTCATGTAGGTAGACCAAATTTACTTTGCAAAGAAATGATTAAGTGTTGTCTATCTGAACCCATCCTTGTTCTGAGGGTGCTGTGGGAGCTGCTGCTGAAAGCCAAGCTGCAGGGGGATTTCCTATGCAGGGCTGTAGCAAGCCGGCAGAGTGTGTAGGAGGTGTAACATGCAGCTCCATTTCCCAGCTTCCCTGGCTAGGGGGCCAGAGTTCGCTCACTTTGTGTCTCAGTCCTACCTTAGGTACGTTCGGGTTGCTGCTTGCCTTCATTGTCTGTTTTTTTCCAGTTGCCAGCTTTCTGATTTTTCATTGTCCTCATATAACAAACAAAACCAACAGCATTATTTGCATTTTTTTTCACAGATTTCTCAGCTGAAAAACATACCTTGTGTTCACTTGTTGTGAAATAGAAACTGGGTTTGTGTAAAATGCTGCAGAGCAGATGTGAAGGATGGAGTTACAGCAGTGCCTCTGGCTGGGCAGCTGGCAAGTAGGGCAGCCTACATCTGGTTTCTTGTCTCAGCCATCACTGCTCTGAGATGTAATGGAGCAGTGTGGTGGTGGTGATGGTGGTGGTAATGATGGTGGTGATGTTAGTGGTGGTGGCCAGCTCCAAATCCCACTTCTGATTCCCCCTCCACTAAAGTCAGACTCATTCAGTGAGTACATTTTTATAGTACTTCAAGAAGACTAATAAAATATGTGAAGACAAATTCATATTGCCCAGAATCTCAAATGCATTTTCTTCAGTTCACCTGCTTTCCAGCACCACTGTCTCCAGAAGGATGGGTTTGGTGCTGGCACAGTTTACAGGTACCCACTTGCTGCCTGGCTGCCTGCCAGCCCCACTGCTAGAGCTAGACTCATTTGCTTCTGTACTAGCTCCATATGTTTATATGTGTATAATCCAGAAAAATCTCTATGTGCAACAGTTGGCTTTTATAAGGGCAAGTCTAGCGCTAACTGGAACTGGAGGTGGCTCTTCTGGTGGGGGGGGGATGAAGCAAAGCAATGACCTCGACTAGAGCAATAATTAAATGTTTTAGGAATGGAAATGCCACATTTCTCACTAAATCATCTGCCTTTCCATAGTGATACAGAACTCTGATTCCTGTCCCTCATGGTCCACAGATCACAGAGCTTGTTTACATGGCTGGGGCATTTCTCAGGTTAGTGTCCAGCATCCGAGACCAGGAGCCTCCATCTCTTTCAGGAGAACGCACGCAGCCTGGAGCATGCAGCACTTCTGAAATCTTTAACAAAGTCCTAGCAGCTGGGATATATAACCTTGCTTGGACAACTTCCAAAGCACATTCTGTTACTGCTGCTTTTCTCATGTGTGCTTTTGGAAACTACATTTCCTTGGTCTAACGCAGTGTTTTTATGTGGCATTTGCCATATTCTCCCTCCCTCTATGATATAGAGATAGATAATTAAGGTCATGTTTCCAGGAAGGGTGTTATTCGCAATGGCAAAGGAAGGTTCAGAAATAAAAATAGGATGGCAAACAAACTCCAGACCTGGTGAATGTGGACTTTTCCCCAAGCCCATTAAACACGAGCAATGTCACCATCAGGAGCTTAGTGCCCCAGTCGTTGCCTTCATCCTGCTGTGCTGCTTAACCAAATGCATCATGGATTTGGCAGGACAGCCTGGCTATTGGGAAGGTGTAGGGGAAGAGAAAAATGAAAGATGCCAATGAACTTCGAGATAGAGGAAGGTGAGGTTTGGGCTGGTTTCCATCACCCTGGACTGTATTTAAAAGGCATGGTCTACAGTAAGAGGTCAGTTGTTACAGCACATTTGGATATTGTTAGCTATGAGTTTCAAATGTACCAAGAGCATTCAGATTTCAATACAAAATCTGGTGAAAATAACTGGTGCTGATGTTTCATTCCATGAAACCTGAGGAGGTAAAAAGCACCGTAGGATTTTTCTCCCACTTTATGTAACTCTGTTTTTCCTCATTTCCTCTGAAGTGAAATGAAGAATTGCATGCTATATTTCATGCAATTGCTTTCAAAGCTTGTGGTGCATTTCCATTAACTTAGCTGAGTTAAAGGGGTGAAAAAGTGAAGAATCCTTATACTTAAGAGGGAACTGGATGGATACTCTGTTGCTCTTAATAATTTTCAGATAAAAACACCCACTGTGGATTGTGATTAAAATGAGTTTTCTTTTAATGGGGATGCAAATGCAACTGCAGCAGCATATCACGTTTACACCCAAAAGTAATTAGGCTTCATTAGCAATAAGCCTCTGGAAATTTTAATTTCCACAGTTCCCTGCATTTCAAACCAGAATGTAGCAAGGCTTTCAGTGCTCAAGGGACAGCATCACATGCTGTCTGGAGATGTTCTGCACTGGGTGGAAATTTTTCTAAAACAAATATATTTTTTTTTAATCACTCTGGGAACGTGAAGACAACACGTTTAAGGAAATTGCTTGTACATGAAATACACCAAATCAGCAGGTAAACCTGGGCACACATCACAAACATCGATGTGGATCGTCTCACGTCTCTGCTGATCTGTGCCTGTCTAAACCAGTGCAGCCTTTATCAGTGCATTTCTACAGGAAAGGTATAGATTCCTTCTCATCCACTTCCGTTTGGAAGAATCACTTCTGCTCTGGTACTCCAAAATGCTGACCCTAAAAGGCATCTGTGCGTTCACATTTTAGCTTGTGTGTTTTTGTTAAAAGTCATGCTCTCTTTATAAAAAAAAAATGCAGGAGGTGAGACTTCCGGTTACAGAGAAGTTACCCTGTAACTTCAGATAAAAATGAAAACCCTGATGTTCAGACCTGTTACTGACCTCACTACTCCTCTACCAGCCCCTTCTCCAGGGCTCTTTGCACAAGCTTTTTGCTATCGTCTGACCCAAACCACCTGTGCTGGTGCAGCCCTTGTGTGTGCAGCCCTTGACTCATTTCCTACAACTCCCCATCACCATCAGCCCCAAGGTGGTGCTGGCACTGGGGACAAGACCCATGGATGGCATCTTCTTGTTCACCAACACCTTGAACTGGAATTGTTTGCTCTCTCACAGATTTATTTTTAGGCAGGAGGAATCTGAAGCTTGTGCAAATGTTTAAACACGTCTCTCTTGAATTATTCAGTGTACTTTGCCGGCTTCTGGAGTTAATTCAAATGGAGGGCAGTAGATAGCAAGCTCTCATATTCACAGTAGGGAGGAGGCAGCAAACTGTGGCAGAGGGACTGTTGATAACCATCTGTCCTCTGCACACCTCCTGCACTGCAACTGCTGTGCTCCCTTGGCAGTGCTGATGAGCAGCAGAGCACCAAACCTTAATGTTTGCCTAAATTTAAGGAGATGTATGTGCGCACAGCACTGGGCACTGACATGTCCTGAGCTCTGTTTGAAGTTGCAGTGCCTGATTTCAGAGGATCCAGGGAACCACCCAAACCAAGAACAGTTTCCCTCCCAAGAAGCTTCACAATATTTCTTCTGTTTTCTGCTGCAGTTGAGGGAGGCTTTTATCGGTGCACGTCCCTGTGTATCAAAAAAAACCAGACTAAACGCAGCTCTCATCCTCTTGAAGTCAACGAGGAACTTGATATTGAGATTGAAATTTCCCCTTTGATCTGAAGTACGGGTCTGAGCCAAAGCCCTTGGGAGTCAAGAGGGGTCTTTCCTCTGGCCCCAACAGTGTTTGGTACCAGAAAGCTTGTAATGTTAGCCCAACATAAATGCATGATCTCATGTAAGAGTATATTAATCCACACATAGAACTCTGACCCACTCTGGGTCCTGTGAAATGTTATGAAGAGCAAATTATGTACCAAGTTGTGCAATCTTGACTTTATCATCTGCCTGAATAGTGGAAATGATAACAGTAACTCTGATACCGTACCACACTGAAATACGCAGTTCCTGAGGAGTATTCTTGTCCCCAGACATCAATTAAAGTCACAGTTTCTCTTCGTGAATTGAGCTACTGACGAAAATGCAGGTTTTACATATTCTCCAACAACTCAACTAGCAGATACCTCCAAAATGTGAGATACTGTCAAAAATAGTTTATGCAGAAAGGAAAAATGATGGTGTCATTCTCTGTTCACACAAGTACTCCTGGGGACTACTTTTCCTGGTAACAGGCATGTATAATTACCATTACTGTTACCACACAATGTTTGCACTGAGTGGAAAAGGACCCCTTACCTGGAAACAAGCGAGAATGCAATCACAGTGCTCCACTGAGAGTAGCAAGAGTAGGAATGCAGCTCCAACATGTGGATCTGATTTTACTCTAAGAAAGTGAAAACATTACTGTGGTTAAGCTGAGGATATTTGTAATGAATGAATAATGTTGAATTTTTGTGAAGCTCAGGAACTTTTGCAGGCAGGGTGCTCTAACTGAGTAGTTTTTGGAGCTGGCATGCCAAGAAAATACCTCTGCATCTGAAAAAAAGAATAATGTTGCATGGCCAAACTGGTGACATTTTTGATTACACAAACAGACTTCACCACAATATTCATCAACTTAGTTTTTTCATTGTGCTTTGTCCAGGATTTCCAGGCTCACATTCAGAAATTGTTTAATCTAACCTGAAAACCAGTTTGTCATTGTTCTATTCTGGTACATCTCATACTGGCACATAGTGGGGCATTGTCATTAGGCTACTTGATTTGTAAAGATGTTTAATCAAGAAGGCCTGAATTCAAGTTCAAGTGCTCTATGCTAGTCAGAGATGATTTGAATGAACTGTAATTAAAACATAGTCTGATTCATATGGGGCACTGCTGGCCTTTGAAATGACAACGGCATGCTTGAAACTCTGTTGGGAAGGATTCTTTTTATTTTAGTACAATTAAATGAGGCTTTTTGGTACCGATGCTTCACGCTAAACAGGAATAGAAGTCACAGTTTAAAAGAAAAACAAGCACTTTGGGAAAAGGCAGCATCTTCACCTGGTTTCAAGGCTGAGCGCTAGTAGACAATAGAAGTCTTTTATCCCACTCTAGCCCATAATAGAAGCCTACAGTGGCTGGCCAGCTTGCTCAGAGCAGAGACATCGACCCTTAAAACGATGCTTTGTGGATGTGAGCCAGGAACAGAACAGCCGTTCTTATCTGCAGCACCGCAGCCCCAGAAGAACTGCTGTTCTTCCCATGTGAAACATGGGTGGGAAGGTGACAGCCTCCAAAGGGGAAAAGGGACTTTCCTGATGAAAAAGCCTGAGAACCACCAGGTTAAAACAAATCCATCTGAAATGACAGCTGAGGTGTGTCACAAGAAAATTGTCTTGCCTCAGGATCAAATCCATAAATTACAGAGAGTTTTATCAGAAAATGGACAGTCCTCAGAGACTTTATGTTTGAGCAGAAAGTGATGTGATGTATCACTGTATGTGTGTTGTTTACATCTTGCTTTAACACCGTTCGTGGGAGGAAGTGCTCCACTGCCAAAAAGTACGATAGTTGCATTGTTTGTGTGTAGCAATATTTAGACATAGCAAACACAGCACTATTTATAATAAGTCTGTCCTATTACGATATTAGTAGGAAGTCACAGGAAAGAGAGATGGACTCTATTGCTGCTGAGCCAAAGAGGGAGATAAAGACTCCCAGTACATCTGCTCAGAGAAGTGTTGTTTTCAAGTGTTTCAGTTCCTGCTCCATGCCAGAGCGCGAAGCTGTGCTTGTGGTTAACAGGAAACGAGAATCACCATCTGAAGCCAGAGGCACATGTCATTCTAACAGGCACTTTGCTCTCTCACAGCAGTACTTGACCACAGTACACAGTAAGCAGCTCTGCTGCACGTCCCGCTGAATGACCTGGGTTGGTCACTGACCCAAAGCTCGGGAGGTGACGAACTTCCTTGGACCCGGTCCATAACAAACCTTGTATCTGCCTCTGAGCAGATAGCTTACTTCCCTTGGGAAGGACAGGATCTTTTCAGTTTCTAGTGCCCTGACTGTATTGATAAGTGAACAGTCACCCTTTGGGCAGCATGGGGAGGACCTGGCAGAATGCCACGCTACCTTTAGCTCCAAACTCCATTGCCACCTGCCTTTCTCCCAGGAAATGGGACACAGGTTCCCCAAACACCTGCTGTCTCCTAAAACGACAACAGGAATGGCTAAGAGATGAAACCCAGCCTTAGCCAGCCTGCAAGCCTACAAATGCTCCCACCCTGGAATCCCACAGCCCCTCTTCTCTCCTGCTCATTCTGTAACCAAAATAGGAATATGGCATGGCACATGAAATGACCGCAGGCGTGTGGTAGTGGTACAGCTGCAGCCCCTGCACCACAGGAAGATAAGCACCTCTCCTTCTCAGGATCAATGTATGCCTGCCCAGGTGAAGGAGTTCCTACAGGCTTCAGAAAGAGGCAGAGAGGAAGCTGAGGGTTGACTCTGCTCAGATTTTGATCTATCTAGAACTTAAACACTTAGTAGCAGGATGTCTTTTTTATCATTCATGGAGTTTTTAGTACAATAGAGTCTTCGTCCAGAAATAGGACTCCAGCCATTATCATAACACCAGTAATAACTTCCCATTTACGTGATGCATGCTGGCAAAATGTTCCATCACAGCTGTGCAGCACCGACCCCATCTGGGCCCACAAACACAGCT
Organism: Dromococcyx pavoninus; assembly: GCA_033558185.1. Taxonomy (NCBI): domain Eukaryota; kingdom Metazoa; phylum Chordata; class Aves; order Cuculiformes; family Neomorphidae; genus Dromococcyx; species Dromococcyx pavoninus. The sequence goes on along the minus strand of JAUMJL010002115.1, from coordinate 4,350 downwards.
AGCGGCAGGGTCTGGCAGAAATGCCTTCCCGTAAAGAAGATCAGAAAAATAACATAAACCATGTAATTGCCATCTTGGGGCAGAAGGCTGGTTGAGGTAATCCCCATCCTCTCCCCACAGCAGCAGCCAGGGCTGTGCAGGTAAGCACAAGGCCAGGCCCTAGACAGTCATGAATCATCCACTGGAGGAGTCTTCTAAACATCACTAGGTTAATGACCCCATTTAACATAGGTATTAAGGATAAATTGAGATCTCTGGAAATTGCTGCATCAGCAAGTGGGCCCTACACTTTCTCGGAGGGGTGGATCTGGGGAACAGGCACCACGTTAACATATTTGCAGGTCTCTGCTGATTCCATGCTCCCTGACACCTCCTGGTCCACGGGGCCCCTCTGCCGTCACGCCCCAGCACTGCAGCCAGGCTCTATGCCACTGCACCCAGCACCTCCAAACCCACAGCCTCCCCACAACCTTTAACTCAAATGGTGCAAAAATCAGACAGCAGCTTTCACCAGGAGCAGAGTCCCTGGAAACCTACTTTCAAGGTATTTTGATGACATTGGTACAGAAATGACCTGGACATTTGCAGTCTCCTGCTCACCAGGGCAGAGAAGTCCAAGCGCACTCTGCAAGTAACTGCACAAGCCCCATCACTGCCAGCCCACTGCATCACCCTGGTCTGACTGTCAAATAACCCACGTCCTCATCGACATCCACAGACTGAGGCACACAAAAAATGACTCAGGAGACCTGGTAGCCAAGACTGCAATATCTTTAACAAGTACCTAAAAGGGGTTTTATTTTCTGTATTGCTAGAGAATAATCTCCATTTCTTCTGTTACCAAGTATTACCCATTGACCCACACCTCCACTCTTTAGTACCTCACCACTCTGCACAGGACCCTGCTTTCTGAACATTTTTTTAATATTTCCAAAGTGCAACAATTCTGGATGATCTTCAAAGGCAAAATAGTTAATTAACAGGCAAACTCTTCAATAATGAATCATATTTTATTAAAATAAAATAAAAGTTTTCTTAATCTTTGACTTGTATGCAAAAAACTGAGTACACTCAGCTTCAGCAGGATGCTGCACTGTACATACATCAGTCTGCCAGTTCCCAGGGCCCTGTGAAGCTCAGATGGCTGCCATCCTTCAGTTATCACAGTACTGTACCTTTACAAGAGACAGCATCAGCACTGTGATAACTGAGCCAGGGCAGCCTGTCAGTCATCCTGGCCCCTCCGCAACACTGCTGAACCCTGCAGGCACTTCCTCAGTCTTCTTGTATCTTATGCATCTAAAAATCCCCATATTGCTCCCCACAGATGCCCAACTGCTCAGGGGCATTTAAGAGAAGTGGCTTTGCATCCGAGGTTCCAGTCCAGAAAATTATCCAGATAATTAGTGCAATCTTAATGACTGCAGTGGCTTCTTCAATAATGCTCAAAGCTTTTAAGTAGCCAAATCCACCAATGCTGGATGTAAGGGAGAAAGGGTAACCAAGCACTCTACACATAGCACCGGAGAGAATGTGGGCACCCCCCTCTCCCTCTACATTTACTGGAGCTAGAAAGAAGCATTTGGTTTATGATACTTACGCACTGAATGTCATGAACCAGACAATCAGTGGGTGTACTGGCAGAGTGCCAGGTAAGTTAATGGAGCTACACAGCCCATGCCAGCTGAGGAGCAGGATCATTAACAGAGCAAATCTGAGGGTGGCACACTGTGACCACGCTGCATACTGCAACGAGCCTGCCCGGCTTCAACCAGCAGAACAGGGGGTGGAATATTACAGCACTGTGAATACACTCAGCTGGGTTTCAGCAGGGTTTGCACACATGCTTCTGGAGTCGGCACTGCAGGCACCCTCTCCCATGCCATGGCTTCAACAGGAGCAGCCCCCAACACCAGGCAGACAGCTGCCTGCTCAAGGGACTGCCTGCTGCTGGAGTACAAAGAAGAGGGGCCTAACGGCCTGACGTGCTTCAAGTATGCAGCTGGCTTTTTTAGGTCACAGGATCCAAATGCAAGAATGTGAAAAAAAACAGTACCACTGCAAACTAGTTAAATGAGAAGCTTAAACCAAGCTATATTTTACCCTTCCATCTCTTTTTTGATAGTTCCCTAAAAACTGGCATTGCTGGAAAAATTACAGAACTATTTCTACACCCCTACGTTTAGTTAAGGTAATCAAATACACTGAGTTCTGAAATGACTTCAAAAAACCACATCTTTTTACATAGTAGAAGTTAATGTGTTAAGTTTTATAAAAAGTTAATGATGTTGATGGATTTCAAACATGACAGCAGCTTGTACTGGAGGAAGCAGAAACTCCAAAAGTGGTATCACACCCTAAATAACTTACCTGGAAAAAAGCATGTCATGTGATGTTATGGAGACTGTTTTTAGAAGCGAAATACATAAATACTCAGCTGGATCCAGCTATCAGAATGGTGTTTTACAAGTTTTTAACTCAAGAGGGCAATGGAGAGACTAATATGAAATATCTGAGCAGAAACACGCAGTGGAAAAACAATTTGTACATTTTAAAACAAACTACAAACATACATTACATAAAAAGGGGGAAATCAACAGATTATGCAATATTGACATAAGATGACACAGATGACTCAAACGTATATCCCAGACTTCACAGATTTATCACCATTGACAGAGTAATCCTTCAGGAATCCACCATTGCTAGGAAAAAAAACAACCAAAAAGACTTGGTAAAAGTATTAATACATTCTGTACATACAATGGTGACTTTTGAAAAGTAAGGAAACTGCACAACTAACAAACCATTTGCTCTCACTCTGAGGCATTTCTACACCACCATTACTATTCCAGTAGAAAAATTGTACTGTTCTCAGAATGGCACAAGTGTAAGATGGGGAATCCTACATTTCACAGGTTGAAGTGATGAGAGAATGGCTATTTTATAGTTGAGGTATGCCTTGACCTCCCTTTCAAGATCTGATTCCATGCCCTGGCAGTTACTGTTTGTTTATAGAGAGAAGCTCCATAAGCACCAAGGCAAACTGCTCCTCCCCAGCACCCTCTGGCACAAAGGCTGTTGGGAGTCACACATTCTAAGGGCTGATGCCACGTTTTTCTACAGAGGATCTAGCTCTTCCTCCAGTACAGACAGCATTTGTTTCCATGCATCTAACATGCACCTACTGACTTTTGCTTTTCTTCAGCCAGAGTAAAGGTACACAGATCTGATAAAAGAAGCCTAAGTGGATTCCCCATTATAATCTGAAGAATCCCTTTTCTAAGCAAAATCCATATTAGCTTGGCAGTCTAGTACACATTTCTGCTCCTGCTATTGCTAAGACATTGCACATTTCCACCGGTCTTTTAAAAAAACTCTATAGTTTCCAGCATCTGCTGCCAGCTCTCGCTTTTCAAAGCGCTGAAAGTTTGTCTGGCTGTTTTTTAAACTTCATTTTCACCTCCTGTCCCTTTGGAGCTGGTGATTCCCTGCTTTTTATACTTATTTTGTACAAACCAGAATTCCTGCAGCACTGCACCAACGAAGTTACTGATGTGCCCTGATGCCAGGCACACAGCTCCCCACCCCTACGCACAGGTTGTTTATCTCCAAACGGGACACACCACTCTTGCCCCACCTCCGCGGAAGCTTGAAGTGCACAGATAGCAAACCTGAATCCCACCTCAACTGGGACAATATCAACACAAATCTGTTGAAGCCTGTGGAGCAAAGAAAACGAACAAGGAGTTAAGAAGGCAGGATTGGCTGTACGAGTGATGACAGGGTTTCAGGATAGGACACAGGCTGTGTTTGTGGGAAGGCTGCCAGACGGGACAGTCCCCACACCAACACCACTGCTATATCAGAGTTTTCTCTGGAGGGTCCTTCCTGTGGCCCATTACCCAGCACAGAGAGCCCTGAGGGGAAGAGGGAAAGAGGTAGGGAAGGAGGGAGAGAGGGAAACCCCGCCGCCAAACCCTGCCGGCCGCGCCCCTTCGCCCCCTTCGCCGCTTGAGAAGAGGCAGCGGCCCCCCTCCCCGCGGCGGCAGCGCCGGGCCCCGCCCGCGCAAACACCACCGCCCGGAAAACAGCGGAGCGCCCCGGGGGAGCGCGGCGCCGCACCCCAGCCCCGCCGCTCGCTGCCCCTCGGCCCGGTGCCGCGCAGGGCACACCCACCTGCGAGCACAGCGCTCGGCGGGGCCGGGGGCGGCAATGACGCAGCACGGGCTGACGGCGTGAGGGCCGCCATCTTCCCGTGTTTATGGCAGCGCCGCGCGACTCACGTGACAGCCGCTTCCGGGGGCGGGGGCGCGGGGCGGGGCGCGCGCGCGGGAGGGGCGGGGCATG
>JAUMJL010002114.1:0-14269 GCA_033558185.1 Dromococcyx pavoninus | reverse complement strand
CCTGAGATGCCTCCAAACCCCCTTTTTCCATCTCCAAACCCCCCTGAGATGCCTCCAAACCCCCTTTTTCCATCTCCAAAACCCCCCTGAGATGCCTCCAAACCCCCTCTGAGATGCCTCCAACCCCCCCCGAGATGCCCCTCCAAACCCCCTTTTTTCCACCTCCAACCCCCCTGAGATGCCTCCAAACCCCCCCCGAGATGTCTCCAAACCCCTCCAAACCCCCCCTGAGATGCCACCATGGCCCAGGAACCCCCCCCCCGAGATGCCTCCAAAGCCCCCTTTTTCCATCTCCAAAACTCTCCTGAGATGCCTCCAGACCCCCCCTGGAAGCCCCTTTAGATGCCTCCAAGGCCGAGGAACCCCCCTTGAGATGCCTCCAAACCCCCCTTTAGATGCCTACAAACCCCTCAAACCCCCCCTTTAGATGCCACCAACCCCCTCCAAACCCCTCTGAGATGCCTCCACACACCCCTCTGAGATGCCTCCAAACCCCCCTGAGATGCCTCCAAACCCCCTTTTTCCATCTCCAAACCCCCCTGAGATGCCTCCAAACCCCCCTGAGATGCCTCCAAACACCCCCTTTTTCCATCTCCAAACCCCCCTGAGATGCCTCCAAACCCCTCCAAGCCCCCCTGAGATGCCTCCAAACCCCCCTGAGATGCCTCCAAACCCCCTTTTTCCATCTCCAAACCCCCCCCTGAGATGCCTCCAAACCCCTCCAAGCCCCCCCTGAGATGCCTCCAACCCCCCCTGAGATGCCTCCAAACCCCCCTGAGATGCCTCCAAACCCCCTCCAAACCCCCTGAGATCCCTCCAAACCCCCCTGAGATGCCTCCAAAACCCCCCTGAGATGCCTCCAAACCCCCCTTTTTCCATCTCCAAACCCCCCTTTTTCCATCTCCAAACCCCCCCTGAGATGCCTCCAACGCCCCTGAGATGCCTCCAAACCCCCCCAAGATGCCTCCAAACCCCCTTTTTCCACCTCCAAACCCCCCTGAGATGCCTCCAAGGCCCAGGAACCCCCCCCGAGATGCCTCCAACCCCCCCCCGAGATGTCTCCAACCCCCCCATGAGATGTCTTCAAACCCCTCCAAACCCCCCTGAGATGCCTCCAACCCCCCTGAGATGCCTCCAACCCCCCCTGAGATGCCTCCAAACCCCTCCTGAGATGCCTCCAACCCCCCTGAGATGCCTCCAAACCCCCCATGAGATGCCTCCAAACCCCCCTGAGATGCCTTCAAACCCCCCTGAGATGCCTCCAACCCCCCTGAGATGCCTCCAAACCCCCCTGAGATGCCTCCAAACCCCCCTGAGATGCCTTCAACCCCCCCTGAGATGCCTTCAACCCCCCCTGAGATGCCTTCAAACCCCCCCGAGATGCCTTCAAACCCCCCTGAGATGCCTCCAAACCCCCCTGAGATGCCTCCAAACCCCTCCAAACCCCCTTTTTCCACCTCCACACCCCCCTGAGATGCCTCCAAACCCCCTTTTTCCATCTCCAAACCCCCCTGAGATGCCTCCAACCCCCCTGAGATGCCTCCAAACCCCCCTGAGATGCCTCCAAAACCCCCTGAGATGCCTCCAAACCCCCTTTTTCCATCTCCAAACCCCCTTTTTCCATCTCCAAACCCCCCTGAGATGCCTCCAACGCCCCTGAGATGCCTCCAACCCCCCTGAGATGCCTCCAAACCCCCCCGAGATGCCTCCAAACCCCCTTTTTCCATCTCCAAACCCCCCTGAGATGCCTCCAAACCCCCTTTTTCCACCTCCAACCCCCCTGAGATGCCTCCAAGGCCCAGGAACCCCCCTGAGATGCCTCCAAACCCCCTTTTTCCATCTCCAAACCCCCCTGAGATGCCTCCAAACCCCTCCAAACCCCCCTGAGATGCCTCCAACCCCCCTTTTTCCATCTCCAAACCCCCCTGAGATGCCTCCAAACCCCTCCAAACTCCCCTGAGATGCCTCCAAACCCCCTTTTTCCATCTCCAAACCCCCCTGAGATGTCTTCAAACCCCTCCAAACCCCCCTGAGATGCCTCCAACCCCCCCCCCGTGTCTCCCCCAGGCCGAGGCCCCCCCGGTGACGCGTCGGGCGGTCGAGAGCCTCCTGCAGAAGTTCGCGGCGCAGGAGCTGATCGAGGTGAAGCGAAGCCTCCTCCAGGAGGACCTCTCCCACCCAACCGTGGTCACCTACGCCGACCACTCCAAGCTGTCGGCCATGACGGGCGCCGGGAACGAAACCACCCCGGGAACCCTCGGAAAGGACCTCCCGGGGAGGAAACGGAGAGGAGGGGACAGAGACCTCGGGGGGTTGTCCACCTCCAGCATCTCCAGCGCCAGCTCCACCACCACCTGTGGACTCTCCTCCTCGTCCGGTGGCCCCGGGGCGGGGCCTGGGGATGGTGGTGGGAAGGAGGTCCTGAAGAAGGCCCGGAAACAGGCGTCGGACGTGGATTTGGAGATCGAGAGCTTGCTGAGTCAGCAGTCCACCAAGGAGAAGCAGAGCAAGAAGGTTGGAGGCATCTCCAGGGGGTTGGGGTCTGAGGGTGGAGAAGGGTTGGGAGGAGCTGGAGGTGGTGGGAACGGCCTTGGTGGCATCTCAGGAGCTTTGAGGTCATGGAGGTCCCACCAAGAGTTGGTCCAATCCAAGGTTGGAGAAGGTTGGGATCTTCCAGAAGGGCCTTGGTGGCTCCCCAAGGGGTTGAGGTCTTGGAGGCCCCACCAAGAATTGGCCTCAAGGTGTTGGGAAGGGCCTTGGTGGCATCTCATGAGCTTCGCGATCATGGAGATCCCACCAAGAGTTGGTCCAATCCAAGGTTGGAGAAGGTTGGGTCCTCCAGAAGGGCCTTGGTGGCTCCTCAAGGGGTTGAGATCTTGGAGGATCCAAGGTTGGAGAAGGTTGGGATGCTCCAGAAGGGCCTTGGTGGCTCCTCAAGGGGTTGAAATGTTGGAGGATCCAAGGTTGGAGAAGGTTGGGAGGAGCTGGAGGTGTTGGGAAGGGCCTTGGTGGCATCTCATGAGCTTCGCGATCATGGAGATCCCACCAAGAGTTGGTCCAATCCAAGGTTGGAGAGGGTTGGGATCCTCCAGAAGGGCCTTGGTGGCTCCTCAAGGGGTTGAGGTCGTGGAGGGTCCAAGGTTGGAGAAGGTTGGGAGGAGCTGGAGGTGGTGGGAAGGGCCTTGGAGTCTCCTCAAGGGGTTGAGATCCTGGAGGTCCCACCAAGAATTGGCCTCAAGGTGGTGGGAAGGGCATTGGAGACTCCTCAAGGAGTTGAGATCTTGGAGGATCCAAGGTTGGAGAAGGTTGGAATCCTCCAGAAGGGCCTTGGTGGCTCCTCAAGGGGTTGAGATCATGGAGATCCCACCAAGAATTGGCCTCAAGGTGTTGGGAAGGGCCTTGGTGGCATCTCATGAGCTTCGAGATCATGGAGATCCCACCAAGAGTTGGTCCAATCCAAGGTTGGAGACGGTTGGGATCCTCTAGAAGGGTCTTGGTGGTTCCTCAATGGGTTGAAATGTTGGAGGATCCAAGGTTGGAGAAGGTTGAGAGGAGCTGGAGGTGGTGGGAAGGGCCTTGGTGGCTCCTCAAGGGGTTGAGATCTTGGAGGATCCAAGGTTGGGGTCCTCTAGAAGGCTCTTGGAGTCTCCCCAAGGGTTGAGATCTTGGAGGTCCCACCAAGAATTGGCCCTAAGGTGGTGGGAAGGGCCTTGGAGACTCCTCAAGGAGTTGAGATCTTGGAGGATCCAAGGTTGGAGAAGGTTGGGATCTTCCAGAAGGGTCTTGGTGGCTCCTCAAGGGGTTGAAATGTTGGAGGATCCAAGGTTGGAGAAGGTTGGGAGGAGCTGGAGGTGGTGGGAACGGCCTTGGTGGCTCCTCAAGGGGTTGAGATCCTGGAGGTCCCACCAAGAATTGGCCTCAAGGTGTTGGGAAGGGCCTTGGAGACTCCTCAAGGAGTTGAGATCTTGGAGGATCCAAGGTTGGAGAAGGTTGGAATCCTCCAGAAGGGCCTTGGTGGCTCCTCAAGGGGTTGAGGTCTTGGAGGTCCCACCAAGAATTGGCCTCAAGGTGTTGGGAAGGGCCTTGGTGGCATCTCAGGAGCTTCGAGTTCATGGAGATCCCACCAAGAACTGGGCCCAGGGTGCTGGCAATGGCCTTGGTGGCATCTCAGGAGCTTCGAGGTGGCCCCTGAACGCGTTGTCCTCGGTCCCCCCAGGTGAGCCAGGAGATCCTGGAGCTCCTCAACACCACCACGGCCAAGGAACAGTCCATCGTGGAGAAGTTCCGGTCCAGGGGTCGAGCCCAGGTCCAGGAGTTCTGCGACCACGGGACCAAGGAGGAGTGCGTCCGGGCCACCGGCGCCGACAGGCCCTGCAGGAAGCTCCACTTCCGGTCAGTGGGGACCTTCTCCACCTCCTCGTGGTCCTCCTCCACCTTCTCCACCTCCTCCTGGTCCTTCTCCACCTCCCCGTGGTCCTTCTCCATCTCCTTGAGGTCCTTCTCCACCTCCTCGTGGTCTTTCTCCATCACTTTATGGTCCTTCTCCACCTCTCATGGTCCTTCTCCATCTCCTCGAGGTCCTTCTCCACCTTCTCCATCTCTTTATGGTCCTTCTCCACATTCTCATGGACCTCCTCATGGTTCTTCTTCACCTTCTCCATCACTTTATGGTCCTTCTCCATCACTTTATGGTCCTTCTCCACCTCTCATGGTCCTTCTCCATCTCTTTGAGGTCCTTCTCCACCTTCTCATGGACCTCCTCATGGTTCTTCTTCACCTTCTCCATCTCCTCATGGTCCTTCTCCATCTCCTTGAGGTCCTTCTCCACCTTCTCATGGACCTCCTCATGGTTCTTCTTCACCTTCTCCATTTCTTTATGGTCCTTCTTCATCTCCTCCTGGTCCTTCTCCACCTCCTCATGGTCCCTCTTCTTCTCCTTGAGGTCCTTCTCCACCTTCTTATGGTCCTTCTCCATCACTTTATGGTTCTTCTCCACCTCCTCATGGACCTCCTCATGGTTCTTCTTCACCTTCTCCACCTCTCATGGTCCTTCTCCACCTCCTCCTGGTCCTTCTCCACCTCCCCGTGGTCCTTCTCCATCTCCTCGAGGTCCTTCTCCACCTCCTCGTGGTCTTTCTCCATCACTTTATGGTCCTTCTTCACCTCTCATGGTCCTTCTCCATCTCCTCGAGGTCCTTCTCCACCTTCTCCATCTCTTTATGGTCCTTCTCCACCTTCTCATGGACCTCCTCATGGTCCTTCTCCACCTTTTCCACCACCCCATGGTCCTTCTCCACCTCCCCGTGGTCCTTCTCCATCTCTTTGAGGTCCTTCTCCACCTTCTCATGGACCTCCTCATGGTTCTTCTTCACCTTCTCCACCTCTCATGGTCCTTCTCCACGTCCTCGTGGTCCTCCTCCACCTTCTCCACCTCCTCGAGGTCCTTCTCCACCTTCTCATGGACCTCCTCATGGTCCTTCTTCATCCCCTCATAGTCCTTTTCCATCTCCTTGAGGTCCTTCTTCACCTTCTCCATCTCCTTGAGGTCCTTCTTCACCTTCTCCACCTCCTCATGGTCCTTTTCCATCACTTTATGGTCCTTCTCCACCTCCTTGAGGTCCTTCTCCACCTTCTCATGGACCTCCTCATGGTTCTTCTTCACCTTCTCCACCTCTCATGGTCTTTCTCCATCTCCTCGAGGTCCTTCTCCACCTTCTCATGGACCTCCTCATGGTTCTTCTTCACCACCTCCATTTCTTCATGGTCCTTCTCCATCTCCTGGTGGTTCCTCACCCATTTCTTGACGTTTTCCCCCATTTTTTAACATTTCCCCCCATTTTTTGACATTTCCCCCCATTTTTTGACATTTCCCCCCATTTTTTAACATTTCCCCCCATTTTTTGACATTTCCCCCCATTTTTTGACATTTCCCCCCATTTTTTGACATTTTCCCGCCATTTTTTGAAATTTTCCCGCCATTTTTTGACATTTTCCCGCCATTTTTTGACATTTCCCCCCATTTTTTGACATTTTCCTCCATTTTTTCACGTTTCCCCCATTTTTTGACATTTCCCCCCATTTTTTGACATTTTCCCGCCATTTTTTGACATTTTCCCGCCATTTTTTGAAATTTTCCCGCCATTTTTTGAAATTTTCCCGCCATTTTTTGACATTTCCCCCCATTTTTTAACATTTCCCCCCATTTTTTGACGTTTCTCCCCATTTTTTGATGTTTCCCCCCATTTTTTTACGTTTCCCCCCCACTTTTTAACATTTCTTCCCATTTTTTGACCTTTCCTCCTGTTTTTTTGATGTTTCCCCCCATTTTTTTACATTTCCCACCATTTTTTTGATGTTTCCTCCCATTTTTTGACGTTTCCTCCCCGTTTTTTGACGTTTCCTGCCATTTTTGGGGGGTTCCCCCCTGTTTTTTGGGGTTTCCCCCATTTTTGGGGTTTCCACCCGTTTTTTGGGGTTTCCCCCCCGTTTTTTGATGTTTTCTCCCATTTTTTGACGTTTCCTCACCGTTTTATGACGTTTCCTGCCATTTTTTGGGGTTCCACCCCGTTTTTTGGGGTTTCCCCCCCATTTTTTGACGTTTCCTCCCCGTTTTTTGACGTTTTCTCCCATTTTTTGACGTTTCCCCCCCATTTTTTGGGGTTCCCCCCCGTTTTTTGACGTTTCCCTCCCATTTTTTGACGTTTCCCCCCGTTTTTTGGGGTTTTCCTCCTGTTTTTTGGGTTTCCCCCCCAGTTTTTTGACATTTTCTCCCGTTTTTTGGGATTTCCCCCGTTTTTTGACGTTTCCCCCTGTTTTTTGATGTTTCCCCCCCGTTTTTTGACGTTCCCCCCCGTTTTTTGGGGTTTCCCCCCCGTTTCTTGGGGTTTCCCCCCGTTTTTTGACGTTTCCCCCTGTTTTTTGACGTTTCCCCCCGTTTTTTGGGGTTTCCCCCCCGTTTCTTGGGGTTTCCCCCCCGTTTTTTGACGTTTCCCCCCGTTTTTTGGGGTTCCCCCCCCGTTTTGGGGGGTTTCCCCCCCGTTTCTTGACGTTTCCCTCTCTCCCGGCAGGCGAATCATCAACAAGCACACGGACGAGTCGCTGGGCGACTGCTCCTTCCTCAACACCTGCTTCCACATGGACACCTGCAAATACGTCCACTACGAGATCGACGCCCGCCCCGAGACCCCGCCCCCACGCAGCCCCGCCCCCGCCCGCCCCCGCGACGCCGCCGCCCCCGCGCCCGAACGCGCCCCGCCCCCCGACGCCGGCGCCGACCGCCTCTTCCCGCCCCAGGTAACCCCGCCCCCGCGCCCCACCCCCCCCAGGGCTTGGGCCGCCGTTGACGCGTCGGGGTCAAAAGTGACAGCTCTGAGGAAAAAGTGGGGGATTTGAGTCAAAATTCGGAGGGTTTTGTCCAAACTGGTGGAAGTTTTAGTCAAAATTTGAGATTTTAGTCAAAATTGGTGGAGATTTTAGAGAGAAACTTGGAGATTTTAGGGAAAATTTGGAGATTTTAGGGAAAATTTGGAGATTTTAGGGAAAAATTTGGAGATTTTAGTGAAAATTTGGAGATTTTAAGGAAAATTTGGAGATTTTAAGGAAAATTTGGATATTTTAGTCAAAATTTGGAGATTTTAGAGAAAAATTTGGAGATTTTAGTGAAAATTTGGAGATTTTAGTCAAAATTTGGAGATTTTAGAGAAAAATTTGGAGATTTTAGAGAAAAATTTGGAGATTTTAGAGAAAAATTTGGAGATTTTAATGAAAATTCGGAGATTTTAGTGAAAATTCAGAGATTTTAGTGAAAACTCAGAGATTTTACTGAAAACTCAGAGATTTTACTGAAAATTTGGAGGATTTACTGAAAGTTCAGAAATTTTGGTCAAAATGTGGAGATTTTAGTAAAAATTGGTGGAGATTTTAGTGAAAATTCAGATACTATAGTGAAAATTTGGAGATTTTAGTGGAAATTTGGAAATTTGAGTAAAAATGTTTAGATTTTAGTAAAAATTGGTGGAGATTTTAGTGAAAATTTTGAGATTTTAGTGAAAATTTTGAGATTTTAGAGAAAAATTTGGAGATTTTAGGGGAAAATTCAGAGATTTTAGGGGAAAGTCAGATTTTAGGGGAAATGTGGAGATTTTAGGGAAAATTCAGAGATTTTGATCAAAATTTGAGATTTTAGTAAAAATTGAAGATTTTAGTGAAAATTTGGAGATTTTAGTCCAAATTTTTATTTTTGTGAAAATTTCAGAGATTTTATTAAAAATTTAAGGATATTTTAATCACAATTCAGTGATTTCATTCAAAATTTGGAGATTTTAGTAAAAATCTGAGGATTTTAGTCAAAATTTGGAGATTTTAGTAAAAAATTTGACATTTTAGTCAAAATTTGGAGATTGTAGTAAAAACTAGATTTTATTCAAAATCTGGAGAGTTTCTAAAAATGTGGAGATTTTACTCAAAATTCAGATTTTGTTCAAAATTTGTGGAGTTTTTATTCAAAATTTGGATATTTTGTTCAAAGTTTGGAGATTTTAGTCAAAATTAGGAGATTTTGTTAAAAATTTCTGGAGATTTTGTTAAAAATCTCTGCAGATTTGGTTCAAACCTTGTGGAGGTTTGGTTCGAAATTAGGTTTGGTTCAAACATAAATTTTCATGGGTTTTGGTCTGTTTTTATGTCCTTTTATCAAATTCTTCAATTCTGATGTTTATTTGTCGATTTTTGTGTTCTTTTTTCAATTTTCATGATTTTTGGTCAATTTTTATGATTTTTTTTGTCAATTTTAATATTTTTTTTGCTTATTTTCATGCATTTTGGTCAATTTTTATGTTCTTTTTTCAATTTTCATGCATTTTGGTCAATTTTTATGATTCTTTGTCAATTTTAATGATTTTTTTTATTATTTTCATGCCTTTTTGGTCAATTTTTTTTCTTTTGTGAATTTTCATGATTTTTTGGTCAAACTTTTTGTCAATTTTCATTATTTTTTTCAGTTTTATGATTTTTTGCCTGGATTCATTATTTTTTTTGGTCAATTTTTACAATTCTTTGTCAATTTTAATGATTTTTTGCCTATTTTTATGCCTTTTGGTCAATTTTTACGTTCTTGTGTCAAATTTCATTATTTTATGACAAATTTTTTGCCAAATTTTTATGATTTTTTTGTCAATTTTCATTACCTTTTTTCAATTTTTGTGTTTTTTGTCAATTTTCATTCCTTTGGTCGATTTTAATTGTTTTTTGTCAATTTTCATCTTTTTTGTCAGTTTTCTTTAATTTTTTTGTCGATTTTCATTGTTTTTTTCTCAATTTTCATCTTTTTTTGGTCAATTTTCATCTTTTTTTGGTCAATTTTCATCTTTTTTTGGTCAATTTTCATCTCTTTTTCTCAATTTTCATTATTTTTTCTCAATCTTTATGATCTTTTATCAATTTTCATCAATTTTTATCGATTTTGATGGGTTTTGTCCCAATTCTGCTCTTTATTTGCCAACCCTTCCCTTTCTTTGCCAATTGTGTTGGTTTTTCTCTTCGTTTCTAATCCTGGCGTGGGTTTTCCCCCCCTTTTCCCCCCCTTTCCCCCCGTTTCCCCCCTTTTTGCCCGTTTTTCCCCCTTCCCCCTCTTTTCCCCCCTTCCCCCCCTTTCCACCCCTTTCCCCCCCTTTTCCCCCCCTTTTCCCCCCTTTTCCCTCCTTTTCCCCCCTTTCCCCCCCTTTTCCCCCCCTTTTCCCCCCTTTTCCCTCCTTTTCCCTCCTTTTCCCCCATTTTCCCCTCATTTCCCCCCCGTTTCCCCCCGTTTCCTTTTTTCCTATTTTTCCCCCTTCCCCCCGTTTTTCCCTTTTCCCCCCTTTTCCCCCCTCTTCCTTCCTTTTTCCCCTTTTTCCTCTTTTCCTCCCCATTTTCCCCCCTTCCACCCCCTTTCCCCCCCTTTTCCCCCCATTTCCCCCCTTTTTTCCCTGTTTCCCCCCTTCCCCCCGTTTTCCCCCGTTCCCCCCCTTTTTCCCCTCGTTTTCCCCCCTTTTTCCCTATTTTTTCCCGATTTTTCCCCCGTTTAACCCCATTTCCCCCGTTTTCCTCCCTTTTTGCCCTTTTTACCCCTTTCCCCCCCCGTTTCCCCTTTTTTCCCCTTTTTTCCCCCCGTTTTCCACCCTTTTTGCCCTTTTTTCCCCTGGTTCCCCCATTCCCCCCCTTTTCCCCCCCCATCCCCCCCCTTTTCCCCTCTGTTTCCCCCCGTTTCCCCCCTTTTCCCCCCGTTTTCCCCCATTTCCCCCCGTTTCCCCCCATTTTCCCCCCATTTTTCCCCGTTTCCCCCCGTTTTCCCCCGTTTTCCCATCATTTTTCCCCATTTCCCACCCTTTCCCCCCTTTTCCCCACCATTTTTCCCCATTTCCCCCCATTTTCACCCCCTTTTCCCCCCGTTTTCCCCCCATTTCCCCGTTTCCCCCCGTTTTCCCCCTTTTTTCCCTATTTCCCGCCGTTTCCCCTTTTTTGCCATCATTTTTCCCCATTTTCCCCCCCTTTTTCCCTATTTTCCCCCCGTTTCCCCCCATTTTCTCATCATTTTTCCCCATTTTTCCCCATTTTCTCCCTGTTTTTCCCCGTTTCCCGCCCGTTTACCCCCGTTTTTCCCCCATTTTTCCCCATTTTTCCCCGTTTCCCCCCGTTTTCACATCATTTTTCCCCGTTTCCCCCCCATTTCCTCCCTTTCCCCCCTTTCCCCCCTTTCCCCTCCATTTCCCCCCCTTTCCCCCCTTTCCCCCCCATTTCCCCCGTTTTCCCCCGTTTTCCCATCATTTTTCCCCATTTTCCCCATTTCCCCCCCGTTTTCCCATCATTTTTCCCCGTTACCCCCCCATTTCCCCCCCATTTCCCCCCCGTTTTCCCCCGTTTTCCCATCATTTTTCCCCATTTTTCCCCGTTTCCCCCCGTTTTCCCCCGTTTTCCCCCGTTTTCCCCCCCATTTTTCCCCGTTTCCCCCCCGTTTTCCCCCGTTTTCCCATCATTTTTCCCCATTTTTCCCCGTTTCCCCCCCGTTTTCCCCCGTTTTCCCCCCATTTTTCCCCGTTTCCCCCCCGTTTTCCCCCGTTTTCCCATCATTTTTCCCCGTTTTCCCCCGTTTTCCCATCATTTTTCCCCATTTTTCCCCGTTTCCCCCCCGTTTTCCCCCGTTTTCCCCCCATTTTTCCCCGTTTCCCCCCCGTTTTCCCCCGTTTTCCCATCATTTTTCCCCGTTTTCCCCCGTTTTCCCATCATTTTTCCCCATTTTTCCCCGTTTCCCCCCCGTTTTTCCCCGTTTTCCCATCATTTTTCCCCATTTTTCCCCCCGTTTTCCCCCGTTTTCCCATCATTTTTCCCCCATTTTTCCCCATTTCCCCCCCGTTTTCCCCCGTTTTCCCATCATTTTTCCCCATTTTTCCCCGTTTCCCCCCCCGTTTCCCCCCCGTTTTCCCCCGTTTTCCCATCATTTTTCCCCATTTTTTCCCCGTTTCCCCCCGTTTCCCCCCGTTTTCCCCCCGTTTTCCTATCATTTTTCCCCGTTTTCCCCCGTTTTCCCATCATTTTTCCCCATTTTTCCCCGTTTCCCCCCATTTTTCCCCGTTTCCCCCCCGTTTTCCCCGTTTTCCCATCATTTTTCCCCGTTTCCCCCCCGTTTTCCCCGTTTCCCCCCATTTTTCTCCGTTTCCGCCCTGTTTTCCCCCGTTTTCCCATCATTTTTCCCCGTTTCCCCCCGTTTTCCCATCATTTTTCCCCATTTTTCCCCATTTCCCCCCGTTTTCCCCCGTTTTCCCCCGTTTTCCCCCCCATTTTTCCCCGTTTCCCCCCCCGTTTTCCCCCGTTTTCCCATCATTTTTCCCCATTTTTCCCCGTTTCCCCCCCGTTTTCCCCCGTTTTCCCCCCATTTTTCCCCGTTTCCCCCCCGTTTTCCCCCGTTTTCCCATCATTTTTCCCCGTTTTCCCCCGTTTTCCCATCATTTTTCCCCATTTTTCCCCGTTTCCCCCCCGTTTTTCCCCGTTTTCCCATCATTTTTCCCCATTTTTCCCCCCGTTTTCCCCCGTTTTCCCATCATTTTTCCCCATTTTTCCCCATTTCCCCCCCGTTTTCCCCCGTTTTCCCATCATTTTTCCCCATTTTTCCCCGTTTCCCCCCCGTTTCCCCCCCGTTTTCCCCCGTTTTCCCATCATTTTTCCCCATTTTTCCCCGTTTCCCCCCCGTTTCCCCCCGTTTTCCCCCGTTTTCCTATCATTTTTCCCCGTTTTCCCCCGTTTTCCCATCATTTTTTCCCCATTTTTCCCCGTTTTCCCCCCCATTTTTCCCCGTTTCCCCCCCGTTTTCCCCCGTTTTCCCATCATTTTTCCCTGTTTTCCCCCGTTTTCCCATCATTTTTCCCCATTTTTTCCATTTCCCCCCGTTTTCCCCCGTTTTCCCCCCATTTTTCCCCGTTTCCCCCCCGTTTTCCCATCATTTTTCCCCATTTTTCCCCGTTTCCCCCCCGTTTCCCCGTTTCCCCCCTTTTTCCCTATTTCCCCCCCCGTTTCCCCCCATTTTCTCATCATTTTTCCCCATTTTCTCCCCATTTTTCCCCGTTTCCCGCCGTTTTCCCCTGTTTTCCCATCATTTTTCCCGGGTTTTCCCCGTTTCCCCCCGTTTCCCCCCATTTTTCCCCGTTTCCCCCCCATTTCCCCCCTGTTTCCCCCCGTTTTCCCCCCATTTTTCCCCGTTTCCGCCCTGTTTTCCCCCGTTTTCCCATCATTTTTCCCCATTTTTCCCCGTTTCCCCCCCGTTTTCCCCCGTTTTCCCATCATTTTTCCCCGTTTCCCCCCGTTTCCCCCCCGTTTCCCCCCCGTTTTCCCCCGTTTTCCCATCATTTTTCCCCATTTTTCCCCGTTTCCCCCCCGTTTCCCCCCGTTTTCCCCCCATTTTTCCCCGTTTTCCCCCGTTTTCCCATCATTTTTCCCCCGTTTTCCCCCGTTTTCCCCCCATTTTTCCCCGTTTCCCCCCCGTTTTCCCCCCATTTTTCCCCATTTTTCCCCGTTTCCCCCCCGTTTTCCCCCGTTTTCCCATCATTTTTCCCCATTTTTCCCCGTTTTCCCCTGTTTTCCCATCATTTTTCCCCCGTTTCCCCCCCTTTCCCCCCATTTTTCCCCGTTTCCCCCCTGTTTCCCCCCCATTTTCCCCCGTTTTCCCCCCGTTTTTCCCCGTTTCCCCCCCGTTTCCCCCCCGTTTCCCCCCCGTTTTCCCCGTTTTCCCATCATTTTTCCCCGTTTCCCCCCCGTTTTCCCCGTTTCCCCCCATTTTTCTCCGTTTCCGCCCTGTTTTCCCCCGTTTTCCCCATCATTTTTCCCCGTTTCCCCCCCACTTCCCCCCCGTTTTCCCCCGTTTTCCCATCATTTTTCCCTGTTTTCCCCCGTTTTCCCCCATTTTCTCCCCATATTTCCCCGTTTCCCCCCTTTTCCCCCCGTTTTCCCATCATTTTTCCCCATTTCCCCCATTTTTCCCCGTTTCCCCCCCGTTTTCCCCCGTTTTCCCATCATTTTTCCCCGTTTCCCCCCCGTTTTCCCCCGTTTCCCCCCGTTTCCCCCCCGTTTCCCCCTTTTCCCCCCGTCCCCCCTTCCCCTCGCCGCGCCGGCAGTGGATCTGCTGCGACATCCGTTACCTGGACGTCAGCATCCTGGGCAAGTTCGCGGTGGTGATGGCCGACCCGCCCTGGGACATCCACATGGAGCTGCCCTACGGCACCCTGACGGACGACGAGATGCGGCGCCTCAACATCCCCGTCCTGCAGGACGAGGGCTTCCTCTTCCTCTGGGTCACCGGCAGGTCAGACCCCAAATCCGCCCTTTTCACCCCAAAAATCCACCCTGGAACCCCCCAAATCCACCCTGGATCCACCTGGGTTCCAACATCTCCATCCTGGGCCTTCTTCGACTCCTGGAAGACCACGAGGAGGCAATTTGGGTCCTTCTACACCCAAAATCCTCCTCTTTCACCCCAAAATCCACCTTTTTCACCCCAAAATCTTCCTCTTTGACCCCAATATTTCACCTTCAGCCCCAAAATCCACCCTTTTCACCCCAAAATCCACCCTGGAAACCCAAAAATCCACCCTGGATCCACCTGGGTTCCAACATCTCCATCCTGGGCCTTCTTCGACACCTGGAAGACCACGAGGAGGCAATTGGGGTCCTTCTGCACCCAAAATCCTCCTCTTTCACCCCAAAATCCTCCTCTTTCACCCCAAATTCCCCCCTTTTCCCCCCAAAA
>JAUMJL010002113.1:0-23265 GCA_033558185.1 Dromococcyx pavoninus | reverse complement strand
GGTCCTCAAAGTGGTGCTGGGGGTCCCTGGCAATGGTGCTGGGTCTGGGGGTCCTCACAGTGGTTCTGGGGGTCCCTGGTAATGGTGCTGAGTCTGGGGGTCCTCAAAGTGGTGCTGGGGGTCCCTGGCAATGGTGCTGGGTCTGGGGGTCCTCAGAGTGGTTCTGGGGGTCCCAGAGGTGGTGCTGGGTCTGGGGGTCCTCAAAGTGGTGCTGGGGGTCCCTGGCAATGGTGCTGGGTCTGGGGTCCTCAGAGTGGGTCTGGGGGGTCCCAGAGGTGGTGCTGGGTCTGGGGGTCCTCATGGTGGTGCTGGGGATCCCAGAGGTGGTGCTGGGGGTCCCAGAGGTGGTGCTGGGTCTGGGGGTCCTCAAAGTGGTGCTGGGGGACCCAGAGGTGGTGCTGGGGGGTCCCTGGCAATGGTGCTGGGCCTGGGGTCCTCACAGTGGTTCTGGGGGTCCCAGAGGTGGTGCTGGGTTCTGGGGGTCCTCAAAGTGGTGCTGGGGGTCCCTGGCAATGGTGCTGGGTCTGGGGTCCTCAGAGTGGTGCTGGGGGACCCAGAGGTGGTGCTGGGGGTCCCTGGCAATGGTGCTGGGTCTGGGGGTCCCAGAGGTGGTGCTGGGGGTCCCAGAGGTGGTGCTGGGTCTGGGGTCCTCACAGTGGTGCTGAGGGTCCTGGCGGTGGGTCTGGGGTCCCCAGGTGGGTGCTGGGGGTCCCATCGATGGCCCTGGGGTCCCCGCAGAGCTTGGGGGGGGGGGGGTGTCGGGGTTTGGGGGTCCCCAGTGCAGCACAGGCTCCCAGTATGGTTGGGACCGGCCCGTGCTGGTCCCAGTGCGGAGCCACAGCCCTGGTGCTGGTGAGGGGGGGGGGGGGGGGGGGGGGGGGGCGTGGTGCGGGGTCCCAGTACCAGTCCCCGGTCCCCGTGTGGGGTCCTGGTCCCAGTATGGGATCCCAGTACCGGTCCCGGTCCCCGTGTGGGGTCCTGGTCCCAGTATGGGATCCCAGTACCAGTACCGGTCCCCGTGTGGGGTCCTGGTCCCAGTATGGGGTCCCAGTAACCAGTACCGGTCCCCGTGTAGGGTCCTGGTCCCAGTATGGGGTCCCAGTACCGGTCCCGGTCCCCGTGAGAGGTTCTGGTCCCGGTACGGGGTCCTGGTGCGGGGTCTCAGTACCGGTCCCTGTCCCCGTGTGGGGTCCTGGTCCCAGTATGGGGTCCCAGTCCCGGTCCCAGTCCCCGTGAGGGGTTCTGGTCCCGGTGTGGGGGCACCGGTACTGGTCCCGGTCCCCGTGAGGTGTTCTGGTCCCAGTACGGGGTCCCAGTACAGGTCGCTGTCCCCGTGTGAGGTCCTGGTCCCACTATGGGGTCCCGGTACTGGTCCCCGTCCCCATGAGGGGTCCTGGTCCCGGTACGGGGTCCCGGTGTGTGGTCCCAGTACCTTTCCCTGTCCCCGTGTGGGGTGCTGGTCCCAGTATGGGGTCCCAGTATCGGTCCCGGGTCCCCACGTGGGGTCCTGGTCCCAGTATGGGGTCCCAGTACCGGTCCCGGTCCCCGTGTGGGGTCCTGGTCCCAGTATGGGGTCCCGGTGTGGGGTTCTGGTCCCAGAACGGGGTCCCAGTACCGGTCCCGGTCCCCGTGTGGGGTCCTGGTCCCGGTACGGGGGTCCCGGTGTGGGGTTCTGGTCCCAGAACGGGGTCCCAGTACCGGTCCCGGTCACCGTGTGGGGTTCTGGTCCCACTATGGGGTCCCGGTACTGGTCCCGGTCCCCGTTAGGGGTCCTGGTCCCAGTACCCGGTCCCGGTGTGTGGTCCCAGTAATGGTCCCGGTCCCCGTGTGGGGTTCTGGTCCCAGTACGGGGTCCCAATACCGGTCCCGGTCCCCTTGTGTCGTCCTGGTCCCACTATGGGGTCCCAGTACCGGTCTACGTCCCCGTGAGGGGTCCTGATCCCAGTGTGGGGTCCCAGTACCTGTCCCGGTCCCCGTGTGGGGTTCTGGTCCCAGTATGGGGTCCCAGTACCGGTACTGTTACCCCGTGAGGGGTTCTGGTCCCGGTACGGGGTCCTGGTGTGGGTCCAGTACCGGTCCCGTTTCCCCACGAGGGATTCTGGTCCCAGTATGGAGTCCCAGTACAGGTCCCGATCCCCGTGAGGGGTTCTGGTCCCGATACGGGGTCCCAGTGTGTGGTCCCAGTACGGATGCTGGTGCCGGTGTGGGGTCCCGATCCCAGTACGGGGTCCCAGTAATGGTCCCGGTCCCCGCGTGGGGTTCTGGTCCCAGCATGGGGTCCCAGTCCCGGTCCCAGTCCCCGTGTGGGGTTCTGGTCCCAGTATGGGGTCCCAGTACCGGTACCGGTCCCCGTTAGGGGTCCTGGTCCCGGTACGGGGTCCCGGTGTGTGGTCCCAGTCCCGGTCCCAGTCCCCGCGTGGGGTCCTGGTCCCAGTATGGGGTCCCAATACCGGTCCCGGTCCCCTTGTGTCGTCCTGGTCCCACTATGGGGTCCCAGTACCGGTCTACGTCCCCGTGAGGGGTCCTGATCCCAGTGTGGGGTCCCAGTACCTGTCCCGGTTCCCGTGTGGGGTTCTGGTCCCAGCATGGGGTCCCAGTCCCGGTCCCAGTCCCCGTGTGGGGTTCTGGTCCCAGTATGGGGTCCCAGTACCGGTACCGGTCCCCGTTAGGGGTCCTGGTCCCGGTACGGGGTCCCGGTGTGTGGTCCCAGTCCCGGTCCCAGTCCCCGCGTGGGGTCCTGGTCCCAGTATGGGGTCCCAATACCGGTCCCGGTCCCCTTGTGTCGTCCTGGTCCCACTATGGGGTCCCAGTACCGGTCTACGTCCCCGTGAGGGGTCCTGATCCCAGTGTGGGGTCCCAGTACCTGTCCCGGTTCCCGTGTGGGGTTCTGGTCCCAGCATGGGGTCCCAGTCCCGGTCCCAGTCCCCGTGTGGGGTCCTGGTCCCAGTATGGGGTCCCTGTACCGGTCCCGGTCCCCGTGTGGGGTTCTGGTCCCAGTATGGGGTCCCAGTACCGGTACCGGTCCCCGTTAGGGGTCCTGGTCCCGGTACGGGGTCCCGGTGTGTGGTCCCAGTACCTTTCCCTGTCCCCGCGTGGGGTGCTGGTCCCAGTATGGGGTCCCAGTACCGGTCCCGGTCCCCGTGTGGGGTTCTGGTCCCAGTATGGGGTCCCAGTACCGGTACCGGTCCCCGTTAGGGGTCCTGGTCCCGGTACGGGGTCCCGGTGTGTGGTCCCAGTACCTTTCCCTGTCCCCGCGTGGGGTGCTGGTCCCAGTATGGGGTCCCAGTACCGGTCCCGGTCCCCACGTGGGGTCCTGGTCCCAGTATGGGGTCCCAGTACCGGTCCCGGTCCCCTTGTGGGGTCCTGGTCCCGGTACGGGGTCCCGGTGTGGGGTTCTGGTCCCAGAACGGGGTCCCAGTACCGGTCCCGGTCCCCGTGTGGGGTTCTGGTCCCAGTATGGGGTCCCAGTACCGGTACCGGTCCCCGTTAGGGGTCCTGGTCCCGGTACCCGCTCCCGGTGTGTGGTCCCAGTAATGGTCCCGGTCCCCGTGTGGGGTTCTGGTCCCAGTACGGGGTCCCAGTACCGGTCCCGGTCCCCGTGTGGGGTCCCGGTGCCGCACTGCTGGTCCCAGTACAGGACTGGTTCTCCCGGTGCAGGTGCCGGTGCGAGTTCTCCACGTGGGACCCCGGTGCTGTCCCGGTGCCGGTGCCGCAGTGGCAATGCCGGTGCGGGATTGGCTGGCCCAGTGCCGGTGCGGGGGTCCAGGTGCGGGGTCCCTGTGCCGGTGCTGCAGTGGCAGTCCCGGTAAAGGGTCCCTGTCTCGGGCCCAGTGCGGTCCCGGTAAGGGGTCCCGGTAAGGGGTCCTGGTGCCGGTGCCGGTCCCGATGCCACGGTGCCTGTGCCGGTGCGGGATTGGCTGGCCCAGTGCCGGTGCGGGGGTCCCGGTCCCAGTCCCGGTGCCTGTGCAGGGGTCTCAGTCCCGGTGCCGCAGTGCCCGTCCTGGTCCCGGTCCCGGTGCCACAGTGGCAATGCCGGTTGGGTTGACCCGATGCCAATACCGGATTGACTGACCGGGTCCCGGTCCTGGTACCGGTGCTGTCCCAGTGCCGCAGTGGCGGTTCCGGTGCCGGTAAGGGGTCCCGGTGCTGGTCCTGGTGCCGGTGTCGGTGCCATCCTAGTGCCGGTGCCGCAGTGGCGGTCCCGGTACCAGATTGGCTGGCCCGGTAAGGGATCCCGGTACCGCTGCGGGCTTGGCTAGCCCTGTGCCGGTGCGGGGGTCTCGGTGCGGGGTCCCGCAGCCGGTGCTGGTGCCGGTTCCCGTGGCGCAGCGCTGGTCCCAGTAAAGGACTGGCTGTCCTGGTGCTGGTCCCGGTGCCGCGGTACCAGTGTCGGTACCGGATCGGTTGTTCCGGTGCCGGCGCGGGGGTCCCGGTGAGAAGTCCCGGTCGCAGTCTCGGTGCCGGTGCCACAGTGGCAGTCCCGGTGCAGGATTGGTTGGCCCGGTACTGGTCTCGGTACAGGTTCCCGGTGCGGTTCTGATGCCGGCGCCGCAGTGGCGGTGCCGGTACCGGATTGGCAGTGCCGGTCCCAGTGTGGGGGTCGTGGTACTGGGTCCCGGTGCCGGTGCTGCCCCGGTGCCACAGTGACGGTGCCGGTCCCGGTCCTGGTGCCGAGTGGGGATCCCCGTACAAAGGAGGGGATCCCGGTGCCGGTACTGGGGTCCCAGTCCCAGTGTCGGTTCCGCAATGCTGGTGCCGGTACCGGATTGGCTGGCGCGGTGCCGGTGTCTCGGTGCGAGGTCTCGGTACCGATGCTGTCCCGGTGCCGCAGTGGTGATGTCGGTGCGGAGGTCCCGGTAAAGGGTCCCGGTCCCGGTGCCTCAGTGCCGGTGCCGGTCTCGGTAAGCAGTCCCGGTGCCGCAGTTCCGGTGCGGGGATTCCAGTGCCGGTGCCGGTCCCGGATTGGCTGTCCCGGTGCCGGTTCGGGGTCCCGGTGCCGGTGCCGCAGTGCCGGTCCCGGATTGGATGGCCCGGTGCGGGATCCCGGTGCCGGTGCGGGGGTCTCGGTGCCGGTGCCGCGGTGCCGGTGCCGCAGTGCCGGTGCTGGTCCCGGACTGGCTGGCCCGGTGCCGGTTCGGGGTCCCGGTGCCGGTGCCGCAGTGCCGGTGCCGGTCCCGGATTGGCTGGCCCGGTGCCCCGGCCCCTCCCCAGCAGCTCCCAGTTAAAACGGCCCCGGGCGGCGCCGCCGCGGCTCCCGCAGCGCCCGCAGCCCCGCAGCGCAGGGATGGCCCAGCCCCGCCGGTGAGCGGGACACGGCGACACCGGGGGACACGGGGACAGGGGGGACCCCGGGGACAGCGGGGGGCAGAGGGACCCCAGGGACAGAGGGGACCCGGGGACACGTGGGGTCAGGGGGGACATGAGGACAGAGGGGACACCGGGGACAGGGGGGACCCCGGGGACAACGGGGACGGGGAGGGGACATAGGAACAGGGGGGACCCCGGGGACAATGGGGACTGAGGGACCCCAGGAACAGGGGGGACCCCAGGGATTGAGGGGACCCCGGGGACAGGGGGACTCCAGGGATTGAGGGGACAATGGGGACATGGGGAGCCCGGGGACAGAGGGGACCCCGGGGACAGCAGGGACCCCGGGGACAACGGGGACGGGGAGGGGACATAGGAACAGGGGGGACCCCGGGGACAATGGGGACAGAGGGACCCCAGGGACAAGGGGGACCCCAGGGACAGAGGGGACAGTGGGGAGCCCGGAGACAGAGGGGACCCCGGGGACAACCGGGACCGGGGGACAATGGGGACAGAGGGGACCCCAGGGACATGGGGACCCCGGGGACCCCGGGGACAACGGGGACCGGGAGGGACCCCAGGGACAGGGGGACTCCAGGGATTGAGGGGACCACGGGGACAGAGGGGACCCCAGAGACAGAGGGGACCCCAGAGACAATGGGGACGGGGGGGGGGGGGACAGAGGGGACCCCAGGGACAATGAAGACCCTGAGGGAGATGGGGACGGGGGGGGAGTCCAGGGACAGAGGGGGCAGCGGGGTCCTCGGGTGCGGGGAGGGGGGTGACACCGGCACGGGCGGGGGGGGGGTGACACCGGAGTGGGGAAGGGGGTGACACCGGAGTGGGCGGGGGGGTGACACCGGAGTGGGGACGGGGCCCATGGGGGCTGCGGGGGTCCCGTGGGAGCGAGGGGTCCCGAGGAAGGGACTGGTTGGGGGGGGGGGCTGGGGGACCCTGGGGTGTCGCGGGTGGGTGGGTGGGTGGGGGGTGTCTGTGGGGGACACCGTGAGCAGGGAGGGGCGCTTTGGGGGTTCGGGGGTCCCCAAATGCCACCGGTCCCCTCCAGGGCCCTGGCGCTGGCCGCGGCCGCTCTCCTGGTCCTGGTGGCCGTGGTGGCCGAAGGTAACGGGGGGGGGTCTGGGGGGGGGTCTTTGGGGGGGGGTCTGTGGGGGGGGGTCTGTGGGGTGAGAGGTCTGTGGGGGGGTCTGTGGGTTGGGGTCTTTGGGAAGATCTGTGGGGTGGGGGGGGTCTGTGAAGAGGGTCTTTGAGGGGGGGGTCTGGGGGGGTCTGGGGGGGTCTTTGAGGTGATCTGTGGGGTGGGGGGGTCTGTGGGGGTCTGTGGGGTGGGGGCTGCGGGGGTCTGTGGGGTGGGGGGTCTGTGGGGGGGTCTTGGGTTTGGGGTCTTTGAGGGGGGGCTGTGGGGTGGGGGCTGTGGGGGAGGTCTGTGGGGTGGGGGGTTTGTGGGGGTCTGTGGGGTGGGGGGGTCTGTGAAGAGGGTCTTTGGGGTGGGGGTCTGGGGGGTCTGGGGCGTGGGGTCTTTGGGGGGGCTGTGGGTTGGGGGTCTGTGGGGGGGTCTTTGGGGTGATCTGTGGGGTGGGGGCTGTGGGGGGGTTCTGTGGGATGGGGGGTCTGGGGGGATTCTATGGGGTGGGGGGGCTGTGGGGGGGGTCTGTGGGTTGAGAGCTGGGGGGGGTCTTCTGGGGGGTCTGTGGGGTTGGGGGGGGGCTCTTTGGGGGTCTTTGTTGGGGGGGGGGGGCGCAGGGGACACCGGGGTGCTGCCCCCACCCCAGCAGCACTTTTGGGTGTCCCTATGTGGGTGGGGGGGGTGTGTTTGGGGACCCCCACCCTGCTCCCCAACACCACGGGGGGATCCCCAATGTGTGTCCCCCCCCCCAGAGCCCGTGAGCCCCCTGGATGTGGCCCTTTCTGCGGAGGGACAGACACCAGGTACGGGGGGGGGGGACCCCCCACCCACCCACCCAAAGGTGCCCCACGTGACTCAGTTTCCCGAGGTGGGGGGGTCCTGGGGAGGGTCCTGAGGGGGGGTCCTGAGGGGGGGGTCCTGGGTGGGGGGGGGGGGCACCCACAAAATATGGGGGTTCACCTCCTCGTCCCCATCCCTTCCAGAGCCCGCGAGCCCCGCCAAGCTGGAGGCATCCGGAGAGAGTGAGTGAAGGGTGCTGAGCGCCAGCACCCAGGGGTGCTGAGGGGGTGGGGGGGTCTGCAGGACCCCCGGGTGGGGGTCTGGGTGTCGTGTCCCCCCCCCCAGCTTCTCGTGACCCCCCCCCCCCCCCCTTTTCTCCTCCAGGTGATTTGACCACCTCGGCACAGCACCTGGGCAAAGGTAAGGGGGGGGGCACAGTGTGGGGTGCTGGACCCCGGTCCTGAGCACGGGGAACCATGCGATGAACACGGGGAGCCCTGCCCGGGCCTCATCCTGCGCACAGGGATCATGAGGTGCATGTACAGACCCCTGCCCGGGGTGCACAGGACCTTTGCCCGGTGCACAAGGACCCTTGCCCCGGCCTCATCCTGCACACAGAACCCCTGCTCGGGCTTCATCCTGCGCACAGGGTCTATGAAATGCACGCTCAGGACCCCTGCCCTATTCACAGGACCCCTGCCCGGGCCTCATTCTGCGCACGGGGATCATGAGGTGCATGTAGAGACCCCTGCCCGGGGTGCACAGGATCCTTGCCCGGTGCACAGGACCCCTGCCCGGGCCTCATCCTGCACAAAGGACCCCTGCCCAGCGAACGTGATCCCTGTCCAGGCCTCACCCTGTGCACAGGACCCCTGCCTGGGGCGCACAGGACCCTTTCCCGGTGCACAGGGCTCGTGCAATGCACACAGGGACCCCTGTCCGGGCCTCATCCTGCACGTAGGGACCACGAGGCGCATGCACAGTACCCCTGCCTGGGATGCTCAGCCCCGTGCCCAGTGCACAGGACCCCTGTCTGGGCCTCATCCTGCACACAGGGACTATGAAATGCATGCACAGGACCACTGCCCGGTACACAGGACCCTTGCGGGCCTCATCCTGGGCACAGGGACCACGAGGTGCACGTACAGGACCCCTGCTCGGTGCACAGGACCCTTGCGGGCCTCATCCTGGGCACAGGGACCATGCAATGCCCATAGAGACCCCTGTGCGAGCCTCATCCTGCACACAGGGACCATGAAATGCATGTACAGGACCACTGCCCGCTGCACAGGACCCTTGTGGGCCTCATCCTGGGCACAGGGACCATGCAATGCACATAGAGACCCCTGTGCGGGCCTCATCCTGCACGCAGGGACTATGAAATGCATGCACAGGACCACTGCCCGGTACACAGGACCCTTGCGGGCCTCATCCTGGGCACAGGGACCACGAGGTGCATGTACAGGACCACTGCCCGCTGCACAGGACCTTTTCGGGCCTCATCCTGGACACAGGGGCCATGCAATGCCCATAGAGACCCCTGTGCGGGCCTCATCCTGCACACAGGGACCATGAAATGCATGTACAGGACCACTGCCCGCTGCACAGGACCCTTGTGGGCCTCATCCTGGGCACAGGGATCATGCAATGCACATAGAGACCCCTGTGCGGGCCTCATCCTGCACGCAGGGAACACGAGGTGCACGTACAGGACCCCTGCCTGGGATGCTCAGCTCCGTGCCCGATGCACAGGACCCCTGACTGGGGTGCACAGGACTTCGCCTTGGCCTCATCCTGTGCTCTCCCTCTCCCTCAGGCCTGACCTCGGGGAGTTTCGAGGGTGCTGAGCGCCCTCCGGCCGATGACCCCACGCGCGACTCCGTGGGCAGCGACTCCTCCTCCTCCTCCTCCTCCTCCAGCCTCGACGCCCTCAACAGCGGCTCCTTCAGCGTGGACGCCCTCGCCGGGGAGGTGCGGGGAGGTGGGTGCTGGGGCTCTGCCCACCCCTGCCCGGGCCTCATCCTGGGCACAGGACCCCTGCCCAGGGCACAGGGACCCCTGCCCGGGGTGCACAGGACCCCCTCCTGCTGGGCATGACCGCTGTCCTGTGCGCGGGGACCGTGCGATGCACACAGGGACCCCTGCCCGGGCCTCATCCTGCGCACAGGGACCATGCTTTGCATGCGCAGGACCCTTGCCCGAGGTGCTGGACACCTGGTCCTGTGCACAGGGACCGTGCGATACAAACAGGGACCCCTGACCGGGCCTCATCCTGTGCGCAGGACCCCCTGCCCAGGACACCTGCCCGGGGTGCTGGACCCTTGTCCTGTGCACAGGGACCGTGCGATGCACACAGGGACCCCAGCCCGGGCCTCATCCTGCTCACAGAGACTATGCAATGCATGCGCAGGACCCTTGCCCGGGGTGCTGGATAACTGTCCTGTGCACGGGGACCACGCGATGCACTCAGGGACCCCTGTCCGGGCCTCATCCTGCGCACAGGGACCATGCTTTGCATGCGCAGGACCCTTGCCCGGGGTGCTGGGCCCCTGTCCTGCGCAAAGGGACCATGCGATGCACACAGGGACCCCTGTCCGGGCCTCATCCTGCTCACAGGGACTATGTAATGCATGCACAGGACCCCTGCCCGGGGTACTGGACCCTTGTCCTGTGCACAGGGACCATGCGATGCACACAGGGACCCCTGCCCGGGCCTCATCCTGCGCACAGGGACCATGCTTTGCATGCGCAGGACCCTTGCCCGAGGTGCTGGACACCTGGTCCTGTGCATAGGGAGCATGCAATACACGCAGAGAACCCTGCCCGGGCCTCATCCTGCTCACAGGGACTATGCAATGCATGCACAGGACCTTTGCCCGAGGTGCTGGACACCTGGTCCTGTGCATAGGGAGCATGCAATACACGCAGAGAACCCTGCCCGGGCCTCATCCTGCTCACAGGGACTATGCAATGCGTGCGCAGGACCCTTGCCCGGGGTGCTGGACACCTGGTCCTGTGCATAGGGAGCATGCAATACACGCAGAGAACCCTGCCCGGGCCTCATCCTGCTCACAGGGACTATGCAATGCATGCACAGGACCCTTGCCCGGGGTGCTGGATAACTGTCTTGTGCACAGGGACCATGCAATACACACAGGGACCCCAGCCCGGGCCTCATCCTGCGCACAGGGACCATGCTTTGCATGCGCAGGACCCTTGCCCGGGGTGCTGGACACCTGGTCCTGTGCACAGGGACCGTGCAATACACTCAGAAACCCCTGCCCGGGCCTCATCCTGCTCACAGGACAGCCCCTGCCTGCCGGGTGCACAGGACCCCCCCCTGCCCGGGGTGCCCAGGCCCCCTGCCCTCATCCTGCACCTATCACCCTGTCTGGGTTCCATCCTGCTCCTGGGTGCTGAGCCCGTCCTTCCATGCAGGTCCCATCGTGGATGTCCCAGCCCGGTCCAACGAGTCCGAGGAGGGTGAGACCCCACCCCACCCCCCCCGACCCCCCGGGTTCTCCATCACCTGGAGGGGTCCCATTGGGTGGGGGTGACCCATGGGGGGGGGGCGGGGGCATCATCTGGGGGTGTCCCATTGGGTGGGGGGGTTCTCCATCATCTGGGGGGGTCCCATTGGGTGGGGGTGACCCATGGGGGGTGGGTCCCCATCATCTGGGGGTGCCCCATTGGGTGGGGGGGTTCTCCATCATCTGGGGGGGCCCATGGGGTGGGGGGTGCCCCATTGGAGGGGGGGTTCCCCATCATCTGGGGGTGCCCCATGGGGGGGGGCTTCTCCATCATCTGGAGGGGTCCCATTGGGGGTTCTCCATCACCTAGGGGTGCCCCATGGGGGGAGTTCTCGATCATCTGGGGGTTCCCCATCATCTGGGGGTTCCCCATCACCTGGGGGTGCCCCGTTATCCCCCCCATGGGTGGGCGGGGGCCGTGCTGGTGCCCCCCCCCCCCCCCCAAATCATCTCCTCTTGCCCCCAGGAATGGACCGCGACGCCGACTCGGAGGAGGCTCTGGCGTCCCAAGGTGCCCAGGAGGGGGGGTGTTTGGGGGTCTGGGGGTGGCACAGGGTGGCATTTGGGGGGGTGCAGGGGGGGTGGGCACGTGGCAAGGGCCGGGGGGGGGTGGGAGGCTAACGCGACCTCTCCACCCCCAGGGATCTGAGATGACCCGAGCGGCGCTGGAGGTGCCACCTGGGACGGTGTCTTCTCCTCAGCTTCTCTGCTGCCCCCCCGATGTCCCTCCGGCTCCCTCCCACCCCCAGACCCACGGGGTGACACCCCCAGCCCCCACCCCGGCACCGCTGCCCTTGGATGTTGGTGCCACCTTCACCTGGTCCCCAGCTCCTCCAGACCCTGGTGTCACCTTCACCTGGTTCCCAGTCCCCTGGGATCCTGGTGCCACCTCTACCTGGTTCCCAGCTCCTCCAGAACCTGGTGTCACCTTCACCTGGTCCCCAGTCACCTGAGATCCTGGTGCCACCTTCACCTGGTCCCCAGCTCCTCCAGACCTTGGTGCCACCTCTACCTGGTTCCCAGTCCCCTGAGATCCTGGTGCCACCTCCACCTGGTTCCCAGCTCCTCCAGACCCTGGTGTCACCTTCACCTGGTCCCCAGTCCCCTGAGATCCTGGTGCCACCTCCACCTGGTTCCCAGCTCCTCCAGACCCTGGTGTCACCTTCACCTGGTTCCCAGTCCCCTGAGACCCTGGTGTCACCTCTGGGTGACACCCAGTCCCTGGTGTCACCTCCACCTGGTCCCCAGTCCCCTGAGATCCTGGTGCCACCTCTACCTGGTCCCCAGTCCCCTGAGGTCCTGATGCCACCTACACCTGGTTCCCAGCTCTCCCAGAACCTGGTGCCACCTTCACCTGGTCCCCAGTCCCCTGAGATCCTGGTGTCACCTTCACCTGGTCCCCAGCTCCCCCTTCCCCCAATAAAGTTCCTTGCAGCACCCACACCGTGTTCCCTCCTCTGACTCGATCCCGAGGGATCCCAGGGACAACCCAGCACCGAGTCCCCATCCCCATCAGATCCTGTCCCCATCCTGGTCCCCAGCTCCATTCCCTCCCCATCCTGATCCTCAGCTCCATCCCTTCTCCATCCTGGTCCCCAGCTCCATCCCCTCCCCATCCGGGTCCTCAGCTCCATCCCCTCTCCATCCTGGTCCCCAGCTCCATCCCCTCTCCATCCTGGTCCCCAGCTCCATCCTTTCTCCATCCTGGTCCCCAGCTCCATCCCCTCCCCATCCTGGTCCCCAGCTCCAACCCCTCTCCATCCTGGTCCTCAGCTCCATCCCTTCTCCATCCTGGTCCCCAGCTCCATCCCCTCTCCATCCTGATCCCCAACTCCATCCCCTCCCCATCCTGGTCCCCAGCTCCATCCCCTCCCCATCCTGATCCCCAGCTCCATCCCCTCTCCATCCTGATCCCCAGCTCCATCCTTTCTCCATCCTGGTCCCCAGCTCCATCCCTTCTCCATCCTGGTCCCCAGCTCCATCCCCTCTCCATCCTGGTCCCCAGCTCCATCCTTTCTCCATCCTGATCCCCAGCTCCATCCCCTCCCCATCCTGGTCCCCAGCTCCATCCTTTCTCCATCCTGGTCCCCAGCTCCATCCCCTCTCCATCCTGGTCCCCAGCTCCATCCCCTCCCCATCCTGGTCCCCAGCTCCATCCCCTCTCCATCCTGGTCCCCAGCTCCATCCCCTCCCCATCCTGGTCCCCAGCTCCATCCCCTCCCCATCCTGGTCCCCAGCTCCATCCTTTCTCCATCCTGATCCCCAGCTCCATCCTTTCTCCATCCTGGTCCCCAGCTCCATCCCTTCTCCATCCTGGTCCTCAGCTCCATCCCTTCTCCATCCTGATCCCCAGCTCCATCCCCTCTCCATCCTGATCCCCAGCTCCATCCCCTCTCCATCCTGATCCCCAGCTCCATCCCCTCTCCATCCTGATCCCCAGCTCCATCCTTTCTCCATCCTGGTCCCCAGCTCCATCCCTTCTCCATCCTGGTCCCCAGCTCCATCCCCTCTCCATCCTGGTCCCCAGCTCCATCCTTTCTCCATCCTGATCCCCAGCTCCATCCCCTCCCCATCCTGGTCCCCAGCTCCATCCTTTCTCCATCCTGGTCCCCAGCTCCATCCCCTCCCCATCCTGGTCCCCAGCTCCATCCCCTCCCCATCCTGGTCCCCAGCTCCATCCCCTCCCCATCCTGGTCCCCAGCTCCATCCTTTCTCCATCCTGGTCCCCAGCTCCATCCCCTCTCCATCCTGGTCCCCAGCTCCATCCCCTCCCCATCCTGGTCCCCAGCTCCATCCCCTCCCCATCCTGGTCCCCAGCTCCATCCTTTCTCCATCCTGGTCCCCAGCTCCATCCCCTCTCCATCCTGGTCCCCAGCTCCATCCCTTCTCCATCCTGGTCCCCAGCTCCATCCTTTCTCCATCCTGGTCCCCAGCTCCATCCCCTCCCCATCCTGGTCCCCAGCTCCATCCTTTCTCCATCCTGATCCCCAGCTCCATCCTTTCTCCATCCTGGTCCCCAGCTCCATCCCCTCTCCATCCTGGTCCCCAGCTCCATCCCCTCCCCATCCTGGTCCCCAGCTCCATCCCCTCCCCATCCTGGTCCCCCCCTGTCCCAGCACAGGTTGGTCCCAACCCCTCTCCAGGGAGATCTCGTTAAGGTCTTCTCCTCTCAACACCGTTATTGAAGACCCCTCAGCCCCGCCCTGACCCTGCTCTGACCCCACTCCCGGGCTCTGATCCCAGGCCCTTCCAGCAAGAGGGAAGCTCTGGGAGCCACCCAGCCCTGCCCTGTTCCTGCTCCACGTCCCAAAGATCATGGAATCATGGAATGGGTTGGGATGGAAGGAACCTCAGAGCCCACCCAGTGCCACCCCTGCCATGGGCAGGGACACCTCCCAGTGGATCAGGGGCTCCAAGCCCCATCCAACCTGCCCTTGGACACCTCCAGGGATGGGGCAGCCACTGCTTCCCTGGACAACCAGAATGCTGAAGCATTCCAGGGAATTCCCTCCATGAGTTTGTTTTCCCCACCCACCTCATCCCAGTTTGGCCACCCTGGAGCCGTGCTGGGGCTCCCCATGGCATCACCCGGGAACTGGTTGGTGCCCCTTTCCTTCCCCCCACCCTGGTGACTCCGGTTGGGTTCTCCCTGATAATTGTGGCTCCCAGGAACCGCCTGGAACTTCCTCTTGGTGGGGCTGAGCTCCACCCGGCGAGATCCACCCATGGGCTGTCCCTCTGCTCCGCTCTGGGGAGACCCCACCTGGGGTCCCGGGTCCAGGGTTGGAATCCCCAACGGGAGAAGGAGATGGAGCTGTTGGAGCGGGGCCAGAGGAGGCCCCGGGGATGATCCAAGGGCTGGAGAACCTCTGGTGTGAGGCCAGGCTGGGAGAGTTGGGGGTGTCCAGGCTGGAGAGGAGAAGGCTGTGGGGAGACCTTAGAGCAGCTTCCAGTGTGGAAAGGGGCTCCAGGAAAGCTGGGGAGGGGCTCTGGATCAGGGAGTGCAGGGCCAGGACGAGGGGAAGGGTTTTGGGGTGAAAGAGGGGAGATTGAGGTGAGATCTTGGGGAGAAATGTTCTGCTGGGAGGGTGGGGAGGCCCTGGGCCAGGGTGCCCAGAGCTGGGGTGGCTGCCCCATCCCTGGAGGTGTCCAAGGGCAGGTTGGATGGGGTTGGAGCCCCTGATCCAGTGGGAGGTGTCCCTGCCCCATCCCTGGAGGTGTCCAAGGGCAGGTTGGGTGGGGTTGGAGCCCCTGATCCAGTGGGAGGGGTCCCTGCTCACGGAGGGCAGGAAGGGTCTGCAGACGGCCCTGGCCAGGCTGGATCCATGGGTTGAAGCCAACAGGATGGGATTCCCATCTTGGAGAGGACAACCCTTATGGATCGTGGCTCAACCACCTCCTGGCTGGTGCCACCACGGCTCTGGAAGATGGAATTTCCCAGGTGGAACTTCTCTGTAGCTTCCAGGTTCTGGTTCCTGTCCCCTTCCCGGGATCAGATCCCACAGGATCACAACCCCACCCCAGGACCCACCACCCCATCTCCTCCCCAGGATCAGGTCCTGGTGCCCCAGCTCCACCCATCCCCACCCGGAGCTCTCCTCCAGGTGATCCCCAGAGCCGAGAGGGTTCCAGACCTCCCGGATCTCCACGGAGCAGGGTGGGATGGGACGACCTTCTCAACACTCCCAACGCAGTGACGAAGACTTTATTGCCTCCTCCTCCTCCTCTTCCTCTGAATCACCCTGGAAATCCCATCCCTGGAACCAAAACTGGCGCCAACCACGGGATCCACAGCACTGGGATCCAACCAGGGGGTTGGGGATCCAACTGAGGTCTTGGGGGATCCAACCAGGGGGTTGGGGGGATCCAACCAAGGTCTTGGGGGAATTCAACCAGAGGGTTGGGGGGGATCCAAGCAGGGGGCTGGGGGATCCAACCAGGGTCTTGGGGGAATCCAACCAAGGTCTTGGGGGATCCAACCAAGGTCTTGGGGGATCCAATCAAGGTCTTGGGGGATCCAACCAGGGGGTTGGGGGGATCCAACCAAGGTCTTAGGGAATCCAACCAAGGTCTTGGGGGATCCAATCAAGGTCTTGGGGGATCCAACCAGGGGGTTGGGGGGATCCAACCAGGGGAGGTTGGGGATCCAACTAAGGTCTTGGGGGATCCAATCAAGGTCTTGGGGGATCCAACCAGGGGGTTGGGGGAATCCAACCAAGGTCTTAGGAATCCAACCAACGTCTTGGGGGATCCAACCAAGGTCTTAGGAGATCCAACCAAGTTCTACGGGGATCCAACCAAGGTCTTGGGGGATCCAATCAAGGTCTTGAGGGATCCAACCAGGGGGCGGAGGGATCCAACCAAGGTCTTGGGGGATCCAATCAAGGTCTTGGGGGATCCAACCAGGGGGTTGGGGGATCGAACCAGGGGGTTGGGGGGATCCAACCAAGGTCTTGGGGGAATTCAACCAGAGGGTTGGGGGGGATCGAACCAGGGGGTTGGGGGGATCCAACCAAGGTCTTAGGGAATAAAACCAAGTTCTAGGGGGATCCAAGCAGAGGGTTGGGGGATCCAACCAAGGTCTTGGGGGACTCAAACAGGGTCTTGGGGGATCCAACCAAGGTCTTAGGAAATCCAATCAAGGTCTTGGGGGATCCAACCAAGGTCTTAGGGAATCCAACCAGGTTCTAGGGGGATCCAAACAGTGTCTTGGGGGATCCAAACAGGGTCTTGGGGGATCCAACAAAGGTCTTGGGGGACTCAACCAGGGTCTTGGGGGATCCAAGCAGGGGGCTGGGGGGATTCAACCAAGGTCTTGGGGGATCCAACCAAGGTCTTGGGGGATCCAACCAAGGTCTTGGGGGATCCAACCAGGGTGTTGGGGGATCCAACCAGAGGGTTGAGGGATCCAACCAAGGTCTTGGGGGATCCAATCAAGGTCTTGGGGGATCCAACCAGGGGGTTGGGGGGATCCAACCAAGGTCTTGGGGAATCCAACCACGGTCTTGGGGGATTCAACCAGGGGGTTGGTGATCCAAGCAGGGGGTCGGTTGCCATGGGAACCAGGCGGTCCTGATGCTGCAGCAGTCGAAGGGCACCGGATCCTGACCCCGGAAGGGGCAAATTCCAGGGGTTTTAACCCAAAACTGAAGCCTGGGCGGAGAGAAAAGGCACGAGGGGAGCGGAGGGGTTGCTGGAGATATATTTCAGGCGTCGATAGAGGCTCTTTCTCCGCTATAGACAGGACTGGGCTCTTCTCTCTTGTAAAAATCCAAAATACAGGTTTCTTTTTTACTATTCACAACTCGAGGCTCAAATGTCCAAAGTTTTAACGCGAAGCGAAAGGAGAAAAGAAACCAAATCCCAAGGGAACGAAGAAAAAGCAACAGAGACAGCGCCGGAGGAAAACTGAAAGGATAAAGCCCGGCTCGGGGGGATTTCTGGAATATTCTACCACCCACACCCCCTCCTCCTCCTCCTCTGGGGAGGGGATCGCGAGGCAGAGACCGGAGACAGATCCGACCCCAAATGGGATCCGACCTGGAGCCACATCCAGGGCCAAGGGACTGGGTGGGAAAAACCCACCGGCGAGTGGAGGTTCTCCAGTTGGGTGGGATCAGCTGGAAGCTCTCCAATTGGGTGGGATCAGTTGGAGTTTCTCCAGTTGGATGGGATTGATTGATTGGAGGTTCCCCAGTTGGAGGTTCTCCAGTTGGAGGTTCTTCAGCTGGGTGGGATTGGATGGAGGTTCTCCAGTTGGAGGCTCTCCAGTCGGAGGTTCTCCAGTCGGGTGGGATTGGTTGGACGTTCCCCAGTTGGAGGTTCTCCAGTCGGGTGGGATTGGCTGAAGGCTCTCCAGCAGGATGTTCTCCAGCTGAGTGGGATCGGTTTGAGGTTCTCCAGCTGGGTGGGATTGGATGGAGGTTCTCCAGTTGGAGGTTCCCCAGTTGGGTGGGATCGGTTGGAGGTTCCCCAGTTGGAGGTTCTCCAGGTGGAGGTTCTCCGGTTGGATGGGATTGGTTGGGGGTTCTCCAGTTGGAGGTTCTCCAAATGGGTGGGATTGGTTGAAGATTCTCCAATTGGGTGGGATTGGCTGGAGGTTCTCCAGTTGGAGGCTCTCCAGTTGGAGGCTCTCCAGTTGGAGGAGTGGGATCGGTTGGAGGTTCTCCAGTTGGAGGTTCCCCAGTTGGGTGGGATCAGTTGGAGGTTCCCCAGTTGGAGGCTCTCCAGTTGGAGGAGTGGGATCGGTTGGAGGTTCTCCAGTTGGAGGTTCCCCAGTTGGGTGGGATCAGTTGGAGGTTCCCCAGTTGGAGGCTCTCCAGTTGGAGGAGTGGGATCGGTTGGAGGTTCTCCAGTTGGAGGTTCTCCAGTTGGGTGGGATCGGTTGGAGGTTCTCCAGTTGGAGGCTCTCCAGTTGGAGGCTCTCCAGTTGGAGGAGTGGGATCGGTTGGAGGTTCCCCAGTTGGAGACTCTCCAGTTGGAGGTTCCCCAGTCGGGTGGGATTGGTTGGAGGTTCTCCAGTTGGAGGTTCCCCAGTCGGGTGGGATTGGTTGCAGGCTCTCCAGTTGGAGGTTCCCCAGTTGGGTGGGATCGGTTGGAGGTTCTCCAGTTGGAGGTTCCCCAGTTAGAGGCTCCTCAGTTGGAGATTCTCCAGTTGGAGGCTCTCCAGTTGGAGGTTCCCCGGTTGGAGGTTCTCCAGTTGGGTGGGATCGGTTGGAGGTTCTCCGGTTGGAGGTTCCCCAGTTGGAGGTTCTCCAGTTGGAGGTTCCCCAGTTGGAGGCTCCTCAGTTGGAGGCTCTCCAGTTGGAGGCTCCCCAGTTGGGTGGGATCGGTTGGAGGTTCTCCAGTTGGAGGTTCCCCAGTTGGGTAGGATCAGTTGGAGGTTCTCCGGTTGGAGGCTCTCCAGTTGGAGGTTCTCCAGTTGGGTGGGATCGGTTGAAGGTTCTCCAGTTGGAGGTTCCCCAGTTGGGTGGGATCGGTTGGAGGTTCTCCGGTTGGAGGTTTTCCGGTTGGAGGTTCTCCAGTTGGGTGGGATCGGTTGGAGGTTCTCCAGTTGGAGGCTCCCCAGTTGGGTGGGATCAGTTGGAGGTTCCCCAGTTGGAGGCTCTCCAGTTGGAGGCTCCCCAGCCGGGTGGGACCTCCAAAGCCGCGAGGACGCCGCGATGGGAACCTCTTTCCCCTCCCCTCTCTCCCCAAACCCCTTCCGGAAGAGTTGGATTCCGAAGCCAATCCTGGAACCCCTCGTTAAGCAAAGACACAAATGAAGTCCTCACGGTGGTGGTGGTGGTGGTGGTGGTGGTGGTGGTGCTGGGGGAAGCAAACACGAACCAGAGGGGACACCGAGAGCTTCTCCAACGCCTGCCCCGAGCGAGGAGGTCGCGTTTCCCTTCAGCGCCTCTTCCTCTTCCTCTTCTTCTTCTCCACGCGGTCCCGAGGCCCTTTTAGGACACGGCAGGGTCCTTGGGTTTGGATTCAGTCCCAGACAAGAGGGAGATGGTGGGATCTTCCGAGTACTCGTCCCCGTCCGTGAAATAGGGACCTTCCCCCAGCTCGAAGAAGATCGGGAGGTCGCCCCCTCCCATCTCGACGGCGCTCGAGTCCACCAGGAAGAGGGGTTGGGCCGTGTAGTGGACCAACTGCTTCCCTACGGAGAGAGGGTTGGGATGGCTTCAGCTTGGGATTGGGCACCAGGTGGGAATCCTTCACCTGGAGGCACCAGCGCAGCTTGACCAAGGAAGGTGTGGATGGTCCCATCCCTGGAGGTGTCCAAGGGCAGGTTGGATGGTGTTGGAGCCCCTGATCCAGTGGGAGGTGTCCCTGCCCCATCCCTGGAGGTGTCCGAGGCCTGGATGGGCTTTGAGGTCCCTTCCAACCCAACCCATTCCATGATTCTATGAGGACAGGGAATTTTGGCCAGGTGAGAGCAATCGGAACGCGAGGCAGAGGAACAAGAGGTCCCACAGGGCTGGGTGCCAGGTCCTGAGCTTGGGCCACAACAACCCCGGGCAGAGCTTCAACCCCATCCAGACCCAACCCCTGCCGTGGGCTTGGACACCTCCAATTGGATCAGGGAGCTCCAAGGCCCATCCAACCTGCCCTTGGACACCTCCAGGGATGGGGCAGGGACCCCTCCCACTGGATCAGGGGCTCCAAGGCCCATCCAACCTGCCCTTGGACACCTCCAGGGATGGGGCCACCACCACCACCACCTCCCTGGGCCATCCACAACCTCCCTGGGACCTTCGTGTGTCCCTGATGGAATTCCACGAGCATCAATTCGCGCCGTGCCCTGTCCTGGCCACCACGGCCAATCCCAACTCCTTCTCCTGCACTCGGTCCCACCAAGGATCCTGGAGATCCCTCTCCAAGCTCTTTCCCATTCCCTCATCCCTCGCAGCCAAAACTGTATTTTTGGGGAGGAGAAAGGCTTTTGGCAAAGCCTCAATTCCCAAGTTTTGGAGTCACCCAACGCCAAGAAGGCCACTTGGTACCTGCATCCGCCGCTCCGGCCTCCGTCTCCGCCAGCTTCTGCTGCTCCTGGGATGAAATGAGGTCCTGAATCTGCAGGGAGAGACGTGGGATGGGTGAGGGCACGGCAGGGATTGGAGGTTCAATCCCATCAAACTCATCCAAGGAAAATCGATGTCTCCTCCGAGGGTTTTCCAGTCATCTTCCACGGATCCAGGTGGGGCCTCTCCAAGGTGTTTCCCGCTCCCAGGTGACGCCCGTGGTCCCCCCTGGTGGCTCCGCTCCCCCTCGCTTAGGTGGGAAGATCCCACTCAACAACGACCCCTTCGACCACGGAGCTTCCGTGGGATCATCAGGTTGGCAAAGACCTTGGAGATCATCGAGTCCAACGCTAAACCAGATCCCTGAGGATCTCTCCCACCCATCCTTTGGACCCCTCCAGGGGTGGGGGGACTCCACCCCCTCCCCGGGAGCCTCTGCCAGGGCCTGGGAACCCTTTCCAGGATGGGAAAACCTAAACCTCAACGAAGAGTTTTTGAGGGACGTGGTTTAGGGTTGGACTCGATCTCCTGAAGTCTTTTCCAACGGGAAGATTCCATGATATGGATCTCTGGGCAGGGTGGCTTCATTAACCACTCCCTCTTAACGAGGGGCTGAAGACCCTCCTCGAGGGGTGGTGGAAGTGCAGAGCCTGGAGAGCTCCACGGGGTTTCCCTCAACCCTCCCTTTGCTCCTTGGGAGGTTTCCTCAAGGGCCAAGTCCGGCGTCTCCCGGGGTTTCCTATCCTGAGGGTGCTCCCCGAGGAGCCCTTCCGTGGGTGGTGATGGCTCGAAGACAACCTTGGGAAGGAGCTCGGAGCACCAAGGGTGGGAGTTCAGGTCAAAGCCAAGAATTCCAGACCCTCGGAGCGGCCGGATGAGGGGCTGGGGCAGAGCCAAGTCCTTCCGAGTCCCCATCCCTGGAGGGGTTCGAAGGATGGGTGGATGAGATCCTCAGGGATCTGGTTGAGGTCTTTCCCAACCAGGTGATTCCATGGTTCTTCCTCATAGAATCGATCAGAGAAGGGAAACGTGGAATCGTGGAATCGTTCGGGATGGAAGAGACCTCTCAGCTGGTCCAGTCCAAGGGAACCCAACCCTGGCCCTCAGCCCCACATCCAGAGGGTTCCCAAACCCCTCCAGGGATGGGGACTCTTCCCCCCTGCCCTGGGCAGCCTCTGCCAGCCCTTGGCCTCAAGGAATTGTCCCCAGGATCCAACCTAAAGAACTCCTGGAGCACCACCTGGCACTGGGCCTCAACTTGGCTTCAGCCCAAGGATCCAGGTTCTCCAGGTCCCTCTCCAGATCCTTCCGGCCCTTGGCCCATGGATCCAGGTTCTCCAGATCCCTCTGCAGACCCTTCCTGCCCTTGGCCCACGGATCCAGGTTCTCCAGATCCCTCTCCATCCCCTTCCTGCCCTTGGCCCATGGATCCAGGTTCTCCAGGTCCCTCTCCAGCCCCTTCCTGCCCTTGGCCCATGGATCCAGGTTCTCCAGGTCCCTCTCCAGCCCCTTCCTGCCCTTGGCCCATGGATCCAGGTTCTCCAGGTCCCTCTCCAGCCTCTTCCTGCCCTTGGCCCATGGATCCAGGTTCTCCAGGTCCCTCTCCAGCCCCTTCCTGCCCTTGGCCCATGGATCCAGGTTCTCCAGGTCCCTCTCCATCCCCTTCCTGCCCTCGGCCCATGGATCTGGTTTCCAATGGGATTGATCTCCATCCCCTTCCCACCCTCTGGGCCCTCATCCCGGGCGGTTTTTGACCCGGCAGAGGCCGTGCCCGGCCAGGCCGAGGGCACCGGTTTCTCCAGCAGAAGGCGGTGGGAAGCGGTGCCCAAGGCTTTCCCAAAGTCCAGGTCCCACTCCCAGCCTTTCCCTCGCCCCTTGCCCGGGTGACCTTGCCCTGGGGGGGGATCGGGTTGGTCTCCAGGACCTTCCCTGGCACCGAGGTCGGACCGACAGCCCTGGAGTTCCCGGGATGCTCCCTCCGAGCCTCCTTGGGAAGGGGGGGAACATCTCCCAGTCTCCAGCCCGGGGGCAGTTCCCCACTCAGCTGGGAGATGAGACCCAGACCCCCCCTCAGCACCCTCGGGTGGGTCCCATCCGGGACCTTCCCTGGCACCGAGGTCAGGCTCCCAGGGCTGTAATTCCCGGGATGCTCCTCCCGTGTCCCAGAGCCCTCAAGGCCCTCAGCACCTCGTTAGCCCACATCTCCCCCTCCCTCCCACCCATCCCTCTGTCGGGGCCGAGCTCCGCCGCTCCCCCTGGGCTGTGGAGCTCCAAATGCAGAGGAGGAGCTGCTGGGGGGGGGGGTCGGGGGGCGGTGCCAGGGTGGTCCCAGGAGGCGGTGCCAAGGGCTGGGGGGGCGGTGCCAAGGGGGTTGGGGGGCGATGCCAGGGGATCCCGGGAGGTGATGCTGGGAGGGTCCCAGGGGGCGGTGCCAGGGGCTCGAGGGCGGTGCCGGGGGTGGTGCTGGGGCTCAGGGGGCGGTGCCAAAGGGGTTCAGGGGCGGTGCCAGGTCGGGGGGCGGTGCCAGGGTCCAGGGGGCAGTGCCAAGGGGCTCCGGGGGCGGGGCCAGGGGTCTTGGAGGGCGGGGCCGGGGGCTCAGGGGGTGGTGCCAGGGGGTCCAGCGGGCAGTGCCGGGGGTCCCGGGAGGCAGCGCCAGGGGGCTCAGGGGGTGGTGTCAGGGGGCGGTGCCAGGGGGTCGTGGGGGCGGTGCCAGGGGGCTCAGGGGGTGGTGCCAGGGGGGTCCTGGGGGTTCTGCCAGGGGGTCCCGGGAGGCAGTGCCAGGGGGCTCAGGGGGTGGTGCCTGGGGGTCCCGGGGGGCGGTGCAAAGGGGAGTCCTGGGGGGCTCTGCCAGGGGGTTCAAGGGGAAGTGCCAGGGTCCCAGGGGGCGGTGCCAAGGGGGTCCCAGGGGGCAGTGCCAGGGGGCTCAGGGGGCAGTGCCAGGGGGTCCTGGGGGCTCTGCCAGGGGGTTCTGGGGGGCAGTGCCAGAGGGCTCAGG
>JAUMJL010002111.1:0-25609 GCA_033558185.1 Dromococcyx pavoninus | reverse complement strand
CGTGTGACTGACAGCGACCACGACCAGTGGCAGCGCGGGGCCGGGCAGCAGCAACCAATGGGCGCGCCTGAGGGCGGGCGCGGGCGGTGGGCGCGGCGGGGCCGGTGGCGGCGCTTGCGGCGGCGGCGGGAGCTGGAGGATGCGGGCGGGCGGCGAGGCGGCGCGGGGAGCGCTGGCCGTGGCCCTGCTCCGCCGCTGCCTGCTGCTCGGGCCGCTGGGGCTGCGCCCGGCTGGTGGACAGGACGGTGAGTGCGGGCTGGGGGGCACCCCACACCGGGACCGGGAGTCCCGTGCGCTGCGCGGGGACCGGCACCGGGACAGGCACCGGGACAGGCACCGGGCGGGATTCCCTTTGCACCGGGACTGGACCAGAACGGGCTCCCCGGTACCGATCCCGGACAGGATCGAGCAGGATAGACTCCCCGATACCGATCCAGAATGGGATCGGAGCAAGATGGGCTCCCCGGTACCGATCCGGGTCGGGTCCCCGCTATATCCACACCGAGATCGGAGCAAGCTCCCGGTACCGATCTGGGACAGAATCAGACCAGGAGGGGCTATCTGGTACCAATCCGGGACAGTTCTTGCTGTTTCCACACCGGGATCAAACCAGGACAACCGCCTCAGTATTGAGTATTGGGATGGGATTGGACCAGGACTTGCTCCCTCGTACCGATCCAGAACAGGATCGGAGCAGGATGGGCTCCCCGATACGGGACAGGATCAAAGCAGGACAGGCTCCCCGGTATCCATCTAGGACGGGATCGGAGCAGGACAGTTCCCTGCTGTGTCCGCACCGGGATCGGAGCAGGATGGGCTCCCCGTTCCCGATTCAGGATGTGTCCCCATCGTCCGCCTGCCCTGGTACCAGACAGGCTCCCTGCAGCCGCTGTCCCACTCTCCATCTACCCCAGCTCCCGGTGCTTCCAGCTCTGGGGTCCCAGTGTAGGCTGTGTGCTTTCACTGGGCTTTCCCTGGGAACCCCTTGTTTCCAGGGCCCCAGCTCTGCCCTGGTTTAAGAGGATCGCTGGATTATGGGGAACAGCTGGGAGAGTGGGGCAGCATGGGCCTGGCAGCATCGTTCCGGGGGGATCTGCACTTACTGGGGTCCAGGAATGTCCCAAGGGAATGTTCAGCCAAGCCTTGACATTATTCTGGTGGGAGGTGTTCCTGCCCATGGCAGGGGGTTGGAACTGGATGGGCTTTTAGGTCTTTTCCAACCCAAACCATTCCATGCTTTTCCCCGGCACCACTTGTCCCCAACTCTTCCGAGAGCAAGGAAATGGGAATGGGACATCCAAAGTGTCTTCCCAGCGAGGGAAAACTGACACACAGGCAGAACGCCACCGTGTTCCCCATGTGTGATTCCTGCAATGGGTTTCCTTTGGATCCCAAACCTTTTGGTGGATATGGGGAACTTTCCTGGCGCCAGTGGTGACGCGGGAGCGTGTAGGACTTTTCACAGCGCATCGCTGGCTTTTCCTGGAGCATCGCCCTGTTGTGTCTTTCCTGCATCCTGTGAGAAAACAAACAATTCCCTGGCAGGGATGGTCCCTGCCACGGCTTCGCCTTCATCCGGCGGAAATCAGGTTTTCCCAGTTTTTGGCAATTTTATGTTTTGTGGGGGATGTTCCCAGCCCCCCTGGGGCTCTGCCTTCACCATTCTCAGCCTCTCAGCAGCATCTTTGGAGCCAAATCCCTGAATGCACCTGCAACTTTCATCTTATCTCTGGCATTCCCACCCAGCATGTGCCGACCTCATTTGGAATGCTTTTATCAAGGCCTTTGTTTCCTGGGATAGTTTTTTCCCTGGATGGAACCTCCCCAGCCCCCTGCACTCGCTGCCACGGGGTTGGAGCTGGGGTGGTCCCTCCAGGACCCTCAGCTTGGGTGCACTTGTCAGCCAGAGAGGGGTTTCCAAGGAGTTCCCAATGGCTGCGACCTTCCTTCCTGGAAACTCCCCCAAAATACCCCAAATTTCCTTCCCTCTGGCACATCAGTCACTCTGGGAGCCACTTTCCCAGCAGCCCTGGGCTCTCCCGTGCTGTGACCCCCCATCCATCCTGTGCCTCTCCAGCAGCTATGGAGGACCTGATCCTTCCCAGCTTTTCCATAACGGGTGCTGCTGCCCAGCCTAGGGTGGTAGAAATCAGGGATTCACCCACTCCTGCATCCCTGCCAGGGTGTGTTTGTGGAAAAAATCGCTCTGGTTCGGCTGCCAGCCCTTCCTGCAGGCTGGGCAGGAGTGGGCTCTTGTTGGGGGGGGCTGGCATTTTCTGCCTCCGGCCCCTCCTTTTTTTATTCCCTGCAGGATTTTCCCCCGCCGCTGCTTTGTGCCGTCTCCCAGCGACAGCGAGGGCAGCCCAGGCACGGGCCAAGCCATGCCCAGCATTGCTTTTCCTTCTGGCTGTGCCAGGATGATGCTTGGCAGGAGCAGCAGCTTTTTGGGGATGCAGGGGGTGCGTGTGAATGATGGACACATGCAGAGGGGCTTGGTGGTGCTTCCTGCTTTCCTTGCCCTTCCCTGTGCCCCAGTCCTTCCCGGCTCCACTAGAATTCCACAACACCAGGCGCTTTCAGCTCT
Organism: Dromococcyx pavoninus; assembly: GCA_033558185.1. Taxonomy (NCBI): domain Eukaryota; kingdom Metazoa; phylum Chordata; class Aves; order Cuculiformes; family Neomorphidae; genus Dromococcyx; species Dromococcyx pavoninus. The sequence goes on along the minus strand of JAUMJL010002111.1, from coordinate 23,025 downwards.
TTCAGCTTGTTTCTAGGATATTCCCTCGTGCCCGGGGGCGGTGAGCTGGGAGAAAAGACCCTTTTGTGGTGGGTGCTGGCATCGCCTTGGGATGGAGGCGATGAGGATGCAGCTGCCCAAGGTCATCCTCAAGGTCCAGGCTGCAGCTGGGGGGTTCCAGGGGGCTGCTCGGTGCTGCACAGCTCGGGGAGGGGAGATATTTCCTCCTTGTAGCCCTCAAAATCGGGATCCATAGAGAGGAGCTGGAGTTCTGTGGTGGATGTTCATGCGGAAACTGAGGCATCTTTGTCCCTGCGTCCTCCCCCAGGGACTGTCCACAACAGAAAAGCCACAAAAAAGGGAAGATTTCAAAGAAAACATTTGAAGGGGCTTCTGGCACCTGGGGCAGGGGCGGTGCCAAGTGGGGAAACTGAGGCAGGGACCACCCTGGCTGAGCCCCTCCCTAATCTCTCCGCAGGGGATGGCTGCGGACACACGTTGCTGACACCCCACAGTGGCACCCTGAGCTCCAAGAACTACCCCGGCACCTACCCCAACCACACTGCCTGCCGCTGGCACCTGCAGGCCCCCCCGGGCACCTCCCTCCTCCTGGCCTTTGGAGACGTGGACCTGGAGCCTTCGGAGCACTGTGCTCGCAGCTCCCTGCTGCTCGCTGACCCCCAGGCCGGCACCGCCTATGGTAAGAGGGGTCCCGGGGGAAACTGAGGCAGCACCCACCGAGGGGCTGAGGATGGGGTGAGGGAGTGGTATTGCTTTGTGTGAAGTCCTGGATAAGAAGAAGATTAGGGAAGTCCAGATTTTTAGCTGATTTCATTGTGGGAAAGGGGGTATCCAAGGACAGCGGTATCCAAGGATGGAGTATATCTGAAGCTGGGGGTACCCAAGGATGGGGTACCTGAATTGGGGGGATAATTAAGGAAGAGGGTACCCAAGGATAAGGGTACCAAGGAATAGGGTATCTGAAGAAGGGATATCCAAGGAGCAAGGTACCTGAGGACAGGGATATTTGAAGAGGGAGATACCCAAGGACGAAGGTACCCAAAGAGAGGGATATTAAAAGAGGAGGATACCTGAGGAGGAGGGTATCCAAGGATGGGGGTACTCAAGGAGGGGGATGTCTGAGGAGGGGAATAGCCAAGGAGGGGGATACCCAAGGATAGGGAGTACTTGAGGAAGGGAATATCCAAGGAGAGGGATATTTGAAGATGGGAATATCTGAGGATGCAGGTACCCAAGGATTGGGGGTACCTGAGGAGGCAGCTGTTGCCAAGCCAGGGTGGGGGGCACCCAGCTGGGACCAGATGCAGCCACTGGTTAATTAATTCTGTCCGCCCAGCCGCTGCCCAAACTCTTCCAGAATTTTCACAGAGAGATTTAACTGTCTTGGAGGGATTTGACAGCACCGGGAGTACAGTGGATGCTGGGGGGAGATGTCTTGGGAGAGGGGAGGAAGCATCACAGCTGCGATGTCGATGGAGTGGGATGGAGAAGCAGCCCTGAGGAGCAGGGAATGCAGTGGGAAACACAGGGTGGAAAGGAGCCAGCTTGGATTGGCTGCTGCTCCTGGGACTGGGATATTTCTCTGTTCTCCAGGGCTTTCACCCTTTCTGGGTTTGTGTCCAGAGGAGTGACAGCACATGAGGTCCCTGCTCCCCACTCCCTCTGCTGTGACCTCAGGGATATGTTCTTCCCCATCTCCCGGGACCCCAAAGCTGGAGATCGCCTGGCCTTGGCTGAGGGGTCCCGGAGCAGCAGAGGAAAGGGGGGACCCCCAGCTGCTGCTCCTGGGGGGCTGGCGGAGGCCACAGGGCACCCACAGCCCCTTTGGGTGCTGTCACTGAGGCCGTGTGTGCCGGTAGGCAGGGGGGTGATGTGGGGCCAGGCTGGGGTCCCATGGCTGACGCCAGCCCTTGAGAAGTCCCAGATGTTTTTCGGGAAGCGGTTGGAGCAGGCAGAGGCTGTGGGCTCCCTTCCGCTGACTCAGCCCCGGTGGCTGGCGCTTGGCCCGATCCTGCTGGGGACGTGACAGGGACCCCGTGGGTGGTGGCAGCCTCACAGCTGAGGGGTCCCCAGAACCCGGGGGGAGGGGGGGGTGTCTCCAAAACCACCAGCTGGGCAGGCACGGTGCCAGGCATGGCAGCATCTGCCCAGGGCAGCGCTGGCAGCTTGGGGGGGGCAGGGGGGAGCGAGCAATCTGTGCGTGTGTGTCATCTGCATCTCATACACGTGGCATTTGCGTATCGTGCCGAGCCCGCATCCCGTCACGTCTGTGACTCTGGGACATCCCTATGCACACGCATATCCCGTGTCCCCCCCTGCTCAGCCTCTCAGTTAACCCAGCGGGGTGAGGGTGCAGGGCAGGGCAGGAAAACTGAGGCACGACCCAGTCCTGATGGGGTGACTCTGTCACTGCCAGCACCGAGGGGACATGGGGACACAGCTCCCGGTCCCCAGGGCAATGATGAAATTTGCTCAAAGCATCTCTGGGCACCCCAAGGCCCCGGTGTTGGACATGATGATGGAGGGGATGATGGCAGTCCAGGGATTGGGGCCACCTCTTGTCCTCAGTTGGGACCAGGGATGTCCCCAAGGAACCCGCCTGCCTGCTAAGCTGAGGTTTTAATCAGGGAGATGGAGACAGCAAATTAATTTGGATTAAATGGGGGGGGGGCACGGATTTAGGAGACAGCTTTGGTGGTGCTGAGGGGGGCTGTGCCCCAGATCCCCCCCATAGCATGGATTGGGCTGCTCTGGGAATAGGGCCACCCTGAGCATGGGATCACCCTAAGCACAGCCCAAATGCCTGAGCCCCCTCACCCTGGCGAGGGCTGAGCTGGAGGAGGTGATGCCCTGGGAGCCGGGTGCCCATGCCTGTCTCCAGGAAGCTCTGGTCCCCTCCATGGCCCCATCCCTGCCAGCAGGTCCCTACTGCAGGAACGCCGGCCCCAGCACCCCCCTCCTGGAGACAAACTCCAGCACTGTGACCGTCCTGTTCAACAGCACCAGCCACCGCTCCGGACGAGGCTTCCTCCTCTCCTACGCCACCTTGCAGCACCCAGGTATGGGGAAGCATCCCCCCAGGACGCAGAGATCTCCCCCAGCTGTGTCTTGGCCATGGTGGGGCACAGTCACAGGTGGAAGTGGCTCCTTGCTGACCTTAGAGAGGGCTCCCATAGCCTTGAGCTCCCATGTTCTCCTTGGCTGGGGGCACAACATGGGAGACCACCAGGCCACCCAACCAGCTGGGACCGTCCCCCAGCACCCTGGACCCCCAGGTCACTTGGAACCTCAATATCAGCAGAGCTGCAGGCATTGTAGTTGATACCCTGGGGACACAGGGACTGAGTGGCCATCCCTCCAGATATGGTGAGCAAAATCCAACTGTGAAGCAGGATTCAGCTGGGAAGGGAATGAGGACGGGATGCCCTGAGACAGAGGTGGGTGCTGTGGAGCAGGCGGGGGTCCCTCACCCTGGGGTGTCCCTGCCTTGCAGACCTCATCTCCTGCCTGGTTCGAGGCACCCACTACACCCAGGAGCACATTAGGTGAGCAGGCAGGGGGGTGAGTGGTCCCCGCTTTGGCATCCCCTGCCCTGACATCGCTGCTGGTCCCCATCAGCCCTGGCTTGGTCCCCATCCCTCTCCCAGGTGCTTGGGTTGTGCTCACCCTGTGGCTCTTAGGGTGCAGCTGTGGCGGGATGGGGAGTAAAGCAGGTGCACAGAGGGGATTTGGATGGGGAGTGAGCCCTGAATTCCCCTCACCATGTGTTTCAGCGTGTACTGCCCCGCGGGCTGCAAGGACATTGATGGGGACATCTGGGGCAACCCCAGCCAGGGCTACCGGGACGTAAGTGCAGAACCCGGCTCGCCCTGGGGGGCACCTTATTGCATGAGTTGGCATCCATGGGTGCCCCTGCCCAGGATGGTCCCCAGTGTGCGTGGCTACTGCTTGTCACCCCCCAGCAGACTGCATGGGGGGGGTGTGGCCACGGGGTGCCCAGCACCCCCCTGGTGGGGCTGATCTCACCCCCGTCCTGCTCCCCGCAGACCTCGGTGCTGTGCAAGGCGGCCGTGCACGCCGGGGTGATCGCGGATGAGCTGGGTGGGCAGGTCACCCTGTCCCGGGAGAAGGGGATCACGCTCTACGAGTCGGCCTTCGCCAACGGGCTCCACTCCAAAAGGTGGGCAAGGGGGGTGCTGGGGACCCCGGCTGCACCCTGACCCTGGGACCCATCTGCACTGACACCGGGGACCTGACACCCCTTGATTTTGAAGACCCCCAAGGTTTGTCCACCTGGGGACTGATGCTCCCCCTGCTTTCCTCCCCGCAGGGGATCCCTCTCAGAGAAGCGGCTCATATTCCACAAAGGTATTTTTTCCCATTTGCCCTGAAATTAAGCCATTATTCTGGCTGCCAAACCCAGTGCCACCCTATGCCCAGTAGAGGGTCCTGGGCTCCCAGCTTGCTGTCTCCTGTTGCCAGCCTGCAGCGATGTGCTGGAGGTGGCCACCTTCAACGCCTCCTCCTGGTGGCATGAGGTGGATGCACTAGGCCAGGACCGAGCCTGGGTGGCCGAACGGGCAGCGCTTGGCACTACCGGCCATTCCTGGGCAGCTGAACCTGGCTCTGAGGCTGGCTGGCTGGAGCTGGACCTGGGCACCCGCAGGAACATCACAGGTGAGTGCCAGCCAGCAGACCCATCCCTGTCCCCACGCCACCCTGACCACTGTCATCCCCATGATGCCACGAGTGCCCAGCCTCAATGACCCCTCCCCAAAACTCCCCAAGAGCAGTTGCAACCCCCCCATAACTCCCAAGAGGGATCGGAGCTTCTTGTGCCATGGTTCTACTGGGGCAAACTGGGATGCAGACAGCACCGACCTCACCCTGGCTGTCATCCAATCCCAATTTTGTCCTCGCTGTCCCTTCCCCCCGCCATCCGCAACCATTTCTGGGATGAACAAGTTAATATTATGCTCTTGCATCTGGTGCCAGCGAGTGCCTTTTGTTCAGCCAGAGCCTGCTGAAAGCAGGGGCTTTGTGCAGCGGCGGCTGGCGACCGCGGCGAGGAAAATGGGAACATTGTCCAACCGGAGGCTGGAAGAGGGAGGAATGCAGGGCTGGCAGCCGGGGCCGGAGGTTATCGGCTCCTGGGGGCAGACTGGGGGGTCCGGCACTCAAATCTGCCACCCAAACCTCCTCTCAGGTCGGGGGAGCCCTTAGGGGGGCTTCAAAGGGATGTGACATGTCCTGCCCCAATGGTCCCCTCCCAGCAGGGACCCAGCGATCAGGCTATTCCAGCTGGGAAGGCTGGAATAAGGCACATCTGGGGGTGCAGAGCAGCCACCCCAAGCCCTTCCCAGCCCCACTACTCCACACTCGCTCCTACACCAACAGGCATCACCACAAAAGGCTCCTCCGAGCAGCACGACTACTACGTGATGTCCTATCGGGTCTTCTCCAGCCGCGACGGGAAGAACTGGAGACCCTACAGAGGCAGCAGTGGCCAAGAGGACAAGGTGGGCCTTGGAGGTGGGACAACAGACCCCCACCCGCAGCTGTGTGGCCATTGGAACCCTCTTCACCCTCTCTGGCAGATCTTTGAGGGAAACGTCAACAGCCACGGGGAGGTCTCCAATGCCTTCATCCCCCCCATCGTTGCACGCTATGTCCGTGTCCTGCCCCGGAGCTGGCACCAGCGCATGGCCTTGAAGGTGGCCCTGGTGGGCTGCCAGCCAGCGCGAGCCCGTGCGCCACGGCCCTACAGTGAGTCCCTCTGCTGGGGCACCCACCTCCACCCCAACCAACCCGAGGGGATCTCCATCTCGCTGTGGTGCCACACTGATGGTTCCTGCTTTGCCCTGCAGTGCCCAGCATGCCCAAGGAGGTTCCCATCCCTACAAGCCACCCATCTGGCCACACACCCATCCCTGGTGTTGCCCTGGACCCGGAGAGGGCAGGTGGGTGCCATGGGCGGGGGGGGGTTGTCCCTGGGGTGCAGCATTGTCTTGTGGGTGCTCCAGCCACTGACGGACCCACTCAGACCCATGACAACACATGGATTTTCCTTCTCTGGTGGCCTCCCAGCACCTATGGGTGCAGAGGGGTGTGATGGGGCACCCAGGGGCTGATGCTGCCCTCCCTCCCCAGGCTCCACACTGCTGATGATGCTGCTCATTGGTGGCTTTGTGCTCCTCTGCTCCAGCCTCCTGCTGCTGGCTTTTCTCTGCCGCAGGAAGAGGTGGGTCCCATCCTGCACCCCTGCTTTATCCCAGGGGACCTGATATCAACCCCTCAACAATGTGGTGGCTCCAGGTGGCTGCTTGCAGGGTTCTCAAGGTTGCAGCACCCCGGCAAGCAGGTGCAAGGAGGCAGGGGGTGGTGGGTGGCTGGGACCCCTCACCCCATCTCACTCTCCTCATAGCAGGAAGCCGTCGGCAGAGCTGAACTGTGGGATCACGAAAGGTAAAGGGCCCCCAAACCCTCCCTGGGTGTCCCGCTGTGCCAGCTCCAGGGGCACCAGTTTGTCCCGTAGTCCCATGGGCTGGCGTGTGACAACAGGGGGGTCTGCTCTCTGCTCAGGGTACCCCAAACTGGAGCCGAGCCAGGTGTGCTCCCTGCAGAGCCTGCCACCCCCCAGCCCCACACTGGCCTCCTTCCCCACGGCAGCCATGCCAGGGGACCTCAGCCAGACCCAGTCACCAGGTAACCAGGACGTTGGGGTGCGAAGAGGTCCGTTGATCCAAAAGGTGGAGCTGTTTCTCTTGGGCAAAAAGGAGACCCTGGCAGGGATGGGGATGATTATGATGATTATCATTATTATTCCACCCCAAACATATGGGCATTCCAAGGTGGCCAGAGGCCACTGGGAGCCCTGCTCCATGCCGTGGCAGAGGGATGTACCTATCCCATGGGGTTATGTCCCACCCAGGCTGTTTCACCACACATCTGCCCAACTTTTCCCAGCCCTGGCTGTCCAGATGCACCCGATTATTCCACCCAGCCCCACACATCTGGAAGAGCACCGTGCCTCCTCCTCTGCCATGGGGCTATTTCCCCGTAGTCCCCAGCTCACCTCCATTGCAGAGTACGCTGAGCCGGACCTGGTGCAGGTGAGCCCCAGCAGCCAGCTGGGCCCTTCCACCTTCAAGCCTCTCCTGGATGAGGGCTACACATTGCCGCTGGTTGTGAGCCACTACGACGTGCCAGGCAAACACCACGACTACGCGGAGCCACTGCCACCTGAACCTGAGTACGCGACACCGTTCAGTGAGCCCGAGCCTGCCGGTGCCCACTGGAGCCCCTGCGGAATGGGGGGGCTCCCTGGCTCCCCGCGGTACGACGCACCCGCACTGCGGCCTGGGGAGCTGGACCTGAGCGGGGAATGTCCCCTCTCACACGTCTACCACGAGGCCTTGTGAGGAGGGGGAGTCTGGGGGGACTCTGTGAGCCTTCCCTGGGCTCCGGGGTCTGTGCTCCAGGGGGACCTTGCACGCCTTCCCTGGGGTCCAGAACCTTCCCTGGGCTCTGGAGGGACCCCGTGAGCCTTCTCTGGGCTCCAGAACCATCCCTGGTCTCCAGGAAACCCATCAAGCTTTCCCTGGTGAGACCTTGTGAGCCTCCCCTGGCCTCCAGGGGGACCTTTCCTAAGAATCCTATTTAAATATATATATATATGTATATATATTTCATTCCTCGCTTAACGAGGGTATGTGGCTGTGATCAGAGCGTTAAGCGTGGTGACGGTGACGTAGACACCACCTGGTTTGATGTGACGTACCTGCGTGGAGGCTGCACTGCAGGGCAAGGGGGCGCAGGGAAGAGCTCTCCCAAGGTAATATTTTCCTGGTTATGGACTGGTGACACATGGAACATCTGTCACCACACAGATGTTTCATTCAGTTTCATCCTTTGGGTCTCTCTGGGATCTCTCTTGTTAAGGTGTGATGTCACTGGTCATCATAGAATTAGGAGTGGTTTGGGATGAAAGGGACCTCAAAGCCCATCCAGTTCCACCCCCTGCCATGGGCAGGGACACCTCCCCTGAATCAGGGGGCTCAAAGCCCCATCCAGCCTGGCCTTGAACACCTCCAGGGATGGGGCAGCCACCACTGCTCTGGGCAACCTGCGCCAGGGCCTCCCCACCCTCACACCAAAAGGATCTTCTTCCCAAGATCTCATCCCAATCTCCCCTCTTTCAGCTGAAAACCCTCCTCATCCTATCCCTGCACTCGCTGATCAAGAGCCCCTCCCCAGCTTTCCTGGAGCCCCTTTCAGTCCTGGGAGGCTGCTCTAAGGTCTCCCTGGAGCCTTCTCTTTCTCCAGGCTGAACAACTCCAACTCTCTCAGCCTGTCCTGTACAGGAGGTGCTCCAGCCCTTGGATCATCTCTGTGGCCTCCTCTGGACTCTCTCCAACAGCTCCATGTCTTTCCTGTGCTGAGGACTCCAGAGCTGCACACAGGGCTCCAGGTGGGGTCTCATCACAGAAGAACCCTCGCCTTGCCCCGCACCGGGCACACAATAACTCGTATCCACCAGTCCGTAGCCCGCGACCCCACAGCTCTGTCCTTTAACGCACCTCCCTCTCCTTTAACGCACCTCCTTCCCGGGCCGCCGGAACAAGCGATTACCAGCGACCCCCTCCTACAAAAATTGTGCTTCCGAAATCTCTTGATGTCGATTCCGCGGGGGCGGCCGAGGCCCCCCCGTGCCACGCACGGCAGAAGCCCTTTTTAACGCGGCCTTTTCCTCCGCCGCGACCGGAAAGCGACGGAGTATTATGGAAGTCACGGCGAGAGCACTATCCCAGGAGCAAGGCCGCCTTGCTTCTTTTCTTTTTCTCCACAGATTTCACTAAGTTATCTTTATTTCTTCTTATTTTTCTCTCCTCAAAATGCCGTTTTTCAGCCCCGCTGGCCGTTCCGCGTAATATGCAAATCGCGCGGGGCATTCTGGGCCGCCCCGCCGTGCCGTCAGAGGGAGCAGTGCGCATGCGCAGCTAGGAGCGCTCCCTGATTGGCGGCGCCGGGGGGAAGCGCTTCCGCTATCGGCGGGCGGGGCCCCGGAAGCGCTGGGTGCGCGCGGCGGAGGGAGTGCGGTGGGCGCCGGGTGATGGGGAGGTACGGGCTGGGCTTTCCCCGGTGCGAGGGGCTTCCGGCGGTTGCGTGCCGGGTTCTACAGCCCAAAATACATTGGGAGGCCGGGCGTGGGCGCGGCTGGCCTTGCCCCGCGCTCCTGGGGTCCGGGACCGCTGTTCAGCCCTACCGGTGTGAGGCGAGACTCGGCTCGGGGGGGCTGTCGGTGGCCTCGGCTCCTCCCGAGGAAGGGTTTGGGGCGGGGGAGTTGCAGTTCGGCCCGGTAACGGCGTTCTCGGCGGGCGGTGCTGTAGGAGTGCCTCGGGGAGCTGCGTGTGGGGAGCTGCCGCCTCCCCAGAAGGCGAGGGTCGGCGCTTCGGGGGTAAAATGAGAATCTGGAAGCGGCGCTGAGGAGGGCGAGAGGTTGGAGTCAGCCTTTGGCATCCCATAAACCCACCCGGGGGAGGAGAGAACTTGTGCCTTTCTCGTTTTCCAGGGAGTTCCTTCTGCATCCCATAAACCTACCAGGAGGAGAAGAGACCTTGTGCCTTCCCTGTTAGCTGGAGAAGTCTTTTAACCTCCCATAAACCCAACCGAGGGAAGAAGAGGCTTCTGTGTTCCCTCCCTGTTAGCCAGGGAGTACCTTCAGCATCCCATAAACTCCCCCAGGGAAGAAAAGAGGCTTCCTTGTTCCATCCCTGTTAGCTGGAGAAGTCGTATCCCATAAACCCACTGAGGAAGGAGAATAGGTGTCCGTCTTCCACACTCCTTGGCTGGAGCACCTGATGGATTAGTGCTCCCTCTGGACCTTCCTCCTGCAATGTGAGAGGGGACACTGTCTCATGTTTGTAATAATTAAAGCCTTTCCTACTCTCTCCAAAGCATCTGGGCCTTTGCAAAGCTCCTTAAGTACTCGAAGAGGTATTTAAAGAATTGGGAACCCCCAGAGCTCTCCAGGGAATAGTTTAGCTCTAATGTTAACTTTGATTACAGCTGTAATGCTGCTAATGAATTACAGCAGGGTGGTGGTGCTAATTGCAGCCTCCAGATCTGTTCCCACTGGTGCCAAGAGCCCCCATCTTGGGGTAGAAAAATGAAGTTTGGCCAAATTTCTGCTCCCACTTCAGGATCCTGGGAGCTGCCTCGTCCTCGGTGTGGTCTCACCTGACAGAGAAACCCTCACGCGACGTGGTGAGGACAGCGCTTCCTCTCGCGATCTTATGATAGAATGGGTGATATGAAAAATATCTGGTATTCCTGTAGGATTGGGAGTTGTGTGGAAGAGAGGAGGAAGCAGGAGTAGGTTAACGCTGCGTGCTGCCGTGCCAGGAAGGCTTTGGGAATGGCCTCTCTGTCCGCAGGCCCCACGGCGGTTGCTGATGTAATTAAAGATGTAGACACGCAGATAGCTGTAAGTAAAGTGCTGGAGCTGGCATGTGGGATTTGTCCTGAGAATCTGCACATCCTGTTAGTTTTGTGTTTGGGGATCTTAATGGCACGCAAAGAGTGCAGCAAGATCCCCAAATAAGTGAACAAAACAACATTGGAGCTTTTTCCTCTGCATGGTGGGTGAGAATTCCCGTTTTGTGGACTTGTCAAGTGAGCCATAGGATGAGCAGCCAGAGGTCAGCTGAGCTAAGGTCAAGACTGGCTGAGCTCATCCAGGAACATGAGCTGAGGGGCTTTAGGGTGAGTGTAATGGATTTCTGCTGTTAGTTCAGTTAAACCTGAGCTGGAGTCGTGCTCTGTGTCCATAGGGGTGGCCGTGCATGCGTGTGCTGTGAAGCACTAAAGAAGCCGATTTGAGGTCCTCCTGCGTGATTTCTGGTTTGTGTTTTGGTCTGAATTAACCTGAACTAACAGACCTTGCTTTAACTGTAGCTCCAGTAGCAGGTGCTGCATTCATTGCTTCGGATGTGAACGTGCCGTGAAGCTGTTTACATCTGCTCCTCCCTTCTGGATTTGTGCTGGATCTGTTTTGGAAGAGCCATGTGCTCTCAGTGGCTGCCTCTTGCCCATCCCTTGGCCAGTCACCAGCTGCCACAGCCACTGGGTGACATCAAACTGTTCATAAAATGCCTGTTTTGTGTGGCAGAGCCATCGCCGCTGCCCACAGCGGCTTTGAGGTTGCAGGCGCAGGGGCTGGGTGATGTTTCTTTCACAGAAGGAGTAAGGACAGAGCTTTGCCTCACTGAGCCTGAGGTTTGGAACCTTCCAGCCATGTGATGTCAGAGTTGCCAACTCTGTGTGTTAGCTTGGTGGCCAATAACTTCATGTGCTGAAGGGTGAGCCTGGAAGATCTAAATCACCCATTAAGCTGCCACAAACCACTTGTGGTTTGCCATTAACAGCTCTGTAAATGGGACTGCACTGGCTGTGGCTGTCGGTTCCCATTGTGGGTAGAGCCAGTGGAAGGTGTGGGTGTGCACATGCATTTCTCTGTCACCTCACCTCCGCGTACCCGAACCCTCCGTGGCCATGGCGGGATCGCTGGGGGTCACAGATGAGGCCTGAATGCTGCCGTGGGAGCAAGCAGTGTCCTTTAGTTGTATCTTGTCTGCCTGGTCTCTTCCTGGGAGCTGTTTGCAGCCCCAGGAGATGTGTTCGGAAAGGCTGGGAGTGGAAAGCGTGGAGAGGGCACGGGATGAGCAGGGGGCTCGGTGCTGCTGCGGAGCTGCCGCCTCTTGGTGCGGTGCCTGCAGCCGCTCTGTTTCTCCTGGCAAACTTCATGTTCTCTTCTTCTAAACATTGCTCCTTCCTTCTTGCTGCATGAAGAGAGGCTCAGATGGCTCCAAACCTCTGGGCCCCACCAGGACACCGTGGTTTACTCTGGACAAAGACACAATTGCCCCGTTGAATTCCTTCTGTTCCCTAACTGTGGCTTCCATTTCCTTTCCAGCTGATTGGTTTGGGTCCCCACAACCCCAAGAAGAAGCAAGACTTAGATAAGCTTTATGATCTAAAAGCTAAAGCCCAACAGATTATGAACCAGTTTGGCCCATCTACCTTGATCAACCTCTCCAACTTCTCCTCCATAAAGCCAGAACCAGCCAGCACTCCACCACAGAGCTCCATGGCCAACAGCACCACCGTGGCAAAGATGCCTGGGACACCCAGCACAGGAGGGAGGCTCAGTCCCGAAACCAATCAGGTAATTTTATCCCCAACTTTAGGACAACAGGGGAGATGCTCCTGGCTGAATTCCTTTCCTTCCTTCCATCTCCAGCAAAGACTTAATGTCTATTAAAGCATCGGTTACTGAGTGAACAAACCTTCACGTATTTCTTCCCTCCGAGGCACTTTCAGGCTGGATGGGGTTTGGATGCTGTAGGTGTAGAGGTATTTTCAGTCTCTGGAAAATGTATATTGGGAGATTCTTTTAAAATGTAGTTTAGATGGAAGAAATAGGAGTGCAGGTTTGTAGCCTGTGCCTCTCTGGGGTGATGCAAGGGGCAGCATTGCTGCCAGGAGCTACAGACTTGCAGGTTCCACTGGGAAGTGTCCAAGTCCCCAGACACACACGCAGCGTGTTCCAGTGTTGCTCCAAGGGCACCAGGAAGGGCAGGAACTTCCACTGGTGTCGCCCAGCCACGTCTCTGGTTCATCTGATCAGGCTGACAGATCAGTGGGGTAATGTCCATCTGTATCCTTATAAGACTTAAGTTTCCTGTTGTTCAGCAGCACAATTCTTGCTCACTGCCATATTTGGTCTGAGAGAGTGCTGCCTTCTGCCCTAGAAGGACCCCCATGCTCACCAGTCTCTGTTTTCCATTGGAAACACTAAAGCTGATAAGCACTAAAGCCCTGGAAATGCTTCCTTTGTGCCCTGTGCACAGATTTAGTCACTGACACATTGTATTTGCTGTCTGCCTCTTAAGACTTCTTGTTTTGCCTTTGTCCCCTCTTGCCAGCAGCCCTGCTTCAGCCAGTGGCTTTTTAGTGCCAGTTTAGTGCAGGACACTCATTTATTCTGGCCTCCTGCCCTCCCTTTTGTGTGCAGAGCAACCACTGGTGCTTGAAAACAACTCCTTAACACCTGATATTTCTTATCACTGCCATTCCTGAACTGATAACGCTGTGTCAACATGTGTGGCTTAGGCCTCAGGGCTGAGGGGGGAGGAGATCTGTGGCTCTGCTGCCTGGGGAAGTAAATCCTTCCTCTTCTCCCTTGTGCACAGGTTTTAACCAAGAAGAAATTGCAGGACCTGGTGCGTGAGGTGGATCCGAATGAGCAGCTGGATGAAGATGTGGAGGAAGTAGGTACCAGCCTGTCGAGGGGCTGCAGAAAGAGCTGATCTGGGGTTTTCTGCAGACTGGTGGCCCTTTGCCCAAGGCTGGGAGGATTGGTTTACCTCCCGGTGCCGTATTCTCATGTTCGCTGCAGCCTTCAGCCATCTGTGTCTGTTGGCGCGTCCCGGTGTTGAGAAGGGGGTTAGAGAAGGGATTGTAGCAAATGGCTTTGCAATACTGGCTTCTGTGGGTTTGGTTTTGTCCTTTCTGCCTGATTTCAGCTGCTCTTCAGTTCTTGTCCTTGTTCTGCTGCAGATGCTGTTGCAAATCGCTGATGATTTCATAGAGAGCGTGGTGACCGCCGCCTGCCAACTCGCGCGGCATCGCAAGTCAAACACCCTGGAAGTGAAAGATGTCCAATTACATCTTGGTGAGTGGGTTTTCCCTTCAGCTGAGAGCTGGCCTCCAGGAGGCTGCTGGTGCATTCCTGATGCTGAGGTAAAGCCTGCTGATCTGTCCTCTGTCTTCCAGAGCGTCAGTGGAACATGTGGATCCCGGGCTTTGGTTCTGAAGAAATCAGGCCCTACAAAAAAGCCTGCACTACAGAAGCTCACAAACAGGTCAGGAGCCCTCAGGAACAGAGAGAATCGCCTGGTAGAAGCTTCATATGGGGAGGGTGGTCTTGGTTTCGTGGCACAGCATGAATTTGTTGCCTCTTCCAAGTTGGGCTTGAAGTAACTTCCAGAGTCTCCTCGCCTGATGCTCTGGCTCCTCTGTTTGGTGCGGCGCTGGCTGCACCCTAAGAGAAGCAGCAGTGCTCGCTGTCCGAGTGGCAGCAGCTGGAGGGGTTAAAATCCAGCCCAGAGCTGCTGATGGTGCCTTGTCAGCTGCCCCTTGCGGCTCATTTGCACAGGAGGGGCTGAGAACACTGCCAGCTCCTCTGATTCCCTGGAAAATCCATTCCCAGACTTGGGGGTTCAATGCTGGCATAACCCCTCGAGCTGCTCCGGGAGTCTGGATGTTCTGGATGAACCGCAGGGCTCTAACGGGCTGTGACTCCCGTTCCTGAGGCCTTGTAGTGGGGTTTGGTCCCAGGCACTGTTAATCCCATCACCCCTCAGTAGTGTCAGTGTTTTCCTCCCCACCCATGGATGGTCAGAAGAGGAGCAGACTCTCCCTTTTCCTCTGGCTTCAGCCTGGAACCCCATTGAGATGCAAATGGACTTGAAAGACCTGTGTGGAAACAAGTCAGGCAGTGTCTTGGGAGAACCCAGGAGTCCTTGTTCCTGCTCAGCCAGAGGTTGTTTTGCAGCTTGTCTTGTTGGAGTTGCTCAGCTTCCCACGTATTTCTCTTTCTTCTTACAGAGAATGGCACTGATTCGCAAAACTACCAAGAAATAGCCCCTGGGAAGAGCCAGGAGAAGACGCCGGCGTGTTTTGGGATATCTGCCTCTCCGCGATGCCATCCATGGGATATTTTTTTTAATGCTTTACAGAGAAGCATATATTTTTTATTAATGGTGCAGCAATATCTGACTGTATGAGGAGATCTGCCAAAAACATTCTACGCCCCTTTCCTCATCCCCCCTCAGAGCGCAACGTATCTCAAAACAAAGACTTTTATTTGTGACTTGGAAGTGATTTATCGTATCCGTGATTATCCTGAGGGACAGAGCGCTTGATCTTGTGTGGGACAGTATTAGAAGCATCTGTAGAGGTTTTTGTTTCCTCCTTCCTGCCCCTACCTGCTCCAGTACTTTGTAATGTCAGTGTTTATATAAATACTTGCGTTTGTTTTACATGAATAAAGAAATTATTAAGCTAAAAGCCTGGCACAGCCTTGTGCTCTCCAAACACAACGCAGAGGGGCTGAGCGGGGTGGGCAGCCTCTGCCATGCCTGGTTTCTGCCTGTGGTGCTGCTTCAGTCAGGGATCTCCTGCCCCGGGGGTTAAAGGGAGTGGAAGAATTTGGCTCCCAGGGCCAGGCAGGTGACTTTCCCTCCTCACATCCAGCCCAGGGCGAGCAGTTTCCCCATTGCTTGGACAGTCAGACCAGTAGAAGCGGGTTGTGGTGACTGGGGAGAAGAAACCAAAGCGACTCTGGTTCTCTGCTTGCCTGTTCTTACCTCCTCTGCGTAGTCGCCAGTGGACAAACTGCAGGTGCCATCTGTCCTGGTGAAGAGGGAGCTGCCAGCTCTGCAAACTCCCCTGCACAACGGGAGGCTCGTGGGCACCTGGCTCAGCTCTGCTGTGGCCGGTGGCGTCCTGGTACCATCTCCTTGGCTGAAGAATTTTGAAAACCAGGATGGGCTTTCCTCCTGTAACCACCAACCACGGAGCAAGGTAGATGGACGCAGCTGCTGAGGTGATGTGGAAGGAAGTTGTTCCTGCACCCCAGCTGGACTTGGATGCTGTTGACAGGGACGTGGAATTGTTCACTGGCTGCTCCCTATTTTCTACAGGGGCTTGTAGGGATAGGACAAGGGGGATCAGCTTTAAACTGGAAGGGGGAAGATTTAGATTAGACATTAGGAAGAAATTCTTTTCAATGGGGGAGGGGGAGGCCCTGGCACAGGTTGCCCAGGGAAGTCTGATCTTGCATGAGACCTGGGTGAGCAGGGAGGACCTGAGGATTGTGTCTGGGAGATGGGGACAGTCTTGCAGAAAGGAGTTCAGGAGGAGAAAAGGGGATCAAGGGTGACACCTCTGTCCCATCCTGCTGGGGAATTCCACCCTTACCATGGCAGCCTCGGTGCTGGCTGCTCCCCCTTTCCCAGGAAAACACAGCAGGCCGAGGGGTGAGCAGGGGGTGTTTAATGTGCCCATGCAGTCACTCGCTGCTCTGGCCTGCACCCTGCAGGCTCCATCCCTGCCTCCCCTCCTGTCCATGGCGCTGGGCAGAGCCGAGCGCACCCCAGCTCTAGCATGAGCACCTCTTCCTCTTCTCTTCTTTCTCCGGCACCCGAGCCTTGAGCACCACCGGCAGCGGGACGCTGCTCTTCACCCCATCCCACGCCTCGGTGGGAGCCAATCTCCCCGTCTGCAGCGCCTGGTAGATGGCCAAGGTGAGCATCTGGAAAGCCTGGACCACGTTGCTGGCATCCTTGGCGGAGGTCTCGACGTACTGCACCCCCAGTGAGGCTGCCAGCTTCTCCGCCTCCTTCCTGCCCACCCGCCGCTGCCCTGCCAGGTCGCTCTTGTGCCCCACCAGCAAGAAGATGATGCGGAAGGGCTGGATGGTGTCTGTCACCTCCCGGTGCCACTGCCGGATGCTCTCGAAGGACGTGCGGTTGGTGAGGTCGAAGAGCAGCATCGCCCCCGCCGAGTTGCGGTAGTAGGAGCGAGTCACGGACCTGGGGCGCAAAGAAAAGAAGCTCCTGAGGTGCCTCCTGCAACCAGCACCTTGCTCCCAAGCCACCACAGCAGCGAGGAGAATTGTCCCTTTTGCTCTATCAGCCAGCGTTCCAGGCAGCTCCATCCCTGCATTGCCATCACAGCTTGTCCATCCCCTGCAGTCACTGCTCCCAAGCTTTCCCATTCCCTGGAGCCACAGTCCTGGAGCTCTCCTGTCCCTTGCAGCTGTGTCCCTCCAGTTCTCCCATTCCCAGCAGCCCTGGCAGTGAAGTGAGAAGGCTCCTGGTAGCCAAGGAAGCTGCTTTGCACAGCTCCCAGCCTCTTCCCCTAGTCTGGTGGGGCAGAGGGGTGCTTGAGGTGTCCCATACCCCTTTTGGAGCTGGAGGGAGTGCTTACAGGGCAACCCCAAGAGCTTCTTTCCCTGGGGACACCCCTGGCTTTGGCTCATCTGAGCCCTGGTTCCTCACCCACGAAGGAACCAGTGCGAACACAGCCCTACCCAGGAGCTCCCCAGCACTGGGATCACATCCCATCAGCACCCCAAACCCAGAGGGGCACCTGGCTCCATCACCGCTTCCCACTCCACAGCCAGAGTTGGACCCACCTGAACCTCTCCTGCCCGGCCGTATCCCAGAATTGCAGCTTCACCCGCAGCCCCGGCTCCAGCTCCACGAACTGGACGTAGAAGTCCACCCCCACTGTCTGGTTGACGGCGTCCAAGAAGATGCCCTCGGTGTAGCGGCGCAGCAGCGAGGACTTCCCCACCGTCGAGTCCCCCAACATGATCACCCGGAACTGGTACTGCCACCGCGGCTCCATCTGTGCCTCCACCGGGCCCCACCGCAGCGCATGTACGGGCAGGCAGCGTCGAGTTCCTCTGCTCCTCCACCCAGGAGGCGTTCCCACCTCCTTTTTTCTTTGGCTCCATCCAGCTGGAAGCCCTTGGGAGGTGCCTGGTCCTGTTTGCCCAAGGGGTGGCCCTGGGAGAGGCCATGAAATGATGACCTCAAAGCAGAGCATCCTCCATGTGGTGGGTTGAGCCCAGCAGTGCGTCCCTGCCCGGTGTCTGGTGCTCGGAACAGCCTTTATTTAGTGTGGAAAAGGTTTATTTAAAACTACTCCTGCAGTTATTTTTTTTCTGAGACCCTAAATTAAAGCTTGAAATAAACCCAGGGTGGAGATGCAGCCCACTGCGTCGCCTGGGGGCAGCATGGTGGGCAGAGGGAAACATCCCCATGGGTGGAGGGTCCTGTGTCCCATTCGTCCCCATCAGCACTGACAGCGATCCCGTGGCTCCCCCCGCACCATGGGCCGACGGCGGCTCTGGCTGGGGATGAGCCTGATGCCACCGCAGCCCCGGTGAGGGGTGACCTCCCCCTGTCCCAGCGCCTGCTGGATGCCCCTCGCCAGCATCTGGAAGGTCAACTCCACGTTGAGGTTGCTGTGGGCTGAGGTCTCCACAAAGGCCATGCCCAGCGTGGCGGCGAGGTGCCCGGCCTCCTCCGCTGACACAGCGCGCTCAGCTGCCAGGTCACACTTGTGTCCCACCAGGACGAAAGCAGGGGGCCGGTCCCCAGCGGCTTTGCGGTACCACTCGGGGACATGCTCGAAGGACGCCCGGTTGGTGAGGTCGAACACCAGCAGCACCCCCGCCGCGCTCCGGTAGAAGGACCTGGTGATGGACCTGAGCACAGAAGAGGGGTTTGATACCGAAAATGCCAGCACTTTCTTCTCGCATCAGGTTTTGGGAGGCACCAAGACACCCGCCAGCCCCTGCTCCCACTTCCTAGAATGGGGCTCAGGGGATTTCAGGTCTCATCTGGGACCTTGGGAGCAGGAAGAGGACACCTGCCTGGACCATTCACACCCCCTTTTTCTACTCAGCAAACCCTCCCCCAGAGTGGGGGTTCAACAAGAGACCTGGGGGTTTTGCAGGAGCTTGGGGGTCCCTCCACCACCCACACTCTCCCAATTCAGGGTGCATTGGGGTGGGGAGCACCCATAGGTGCGTGCCAGGGCTTGGGACACCCCCAGCTTGACCCTGAGGTCCCCAAAAGGCTCACTCACAGTGATGGGGGCAGTGTGAGACTCCAGCCCCAGCACCCAGCTCTTCCACCCTTCGCACCCCATTTGAGCCTCATTCACGCTCCCAAAAAGGCTCTGGATTCAGCCTCATGTGATCAGGAAGGAGATCACCCAGCCCATCAGCAACCTCGGAACCAGCACCCCAGGACCAGCACCCTGGAACCAGCTCCCAGCCCTGCTCCCTTGGCCGTCCCCCCAAACCTGCTCCAGCTTCGCTGCAAGCTCAGCACAAGGTTCCACCGGTCCCTGACGCGTCCCTGTCCCAGCGAGCCATCGTTGCGCGTCCCCACACGCCCAGCTGGGGACTTTGCCCCCGCCTCAGGGCGGAGGGGACACCTCACCTGGATGCTGGGGTCCCACGTCCCCATCCCCACCTCACCTGAACCTCTCCTGACCGGCCGTGTCCCAGAGCTGCAGCTTGGCCTTGCCGGCCGGGGGCAGCGGGACCGTGCGGCTGTAGAACTCCACGCCCACGGTGGGGCCGGGGGTGGCAGCCCCCGCCATCCCCCCGGCTGGACCCTCCACGAAGCAGCGCAGCAGCGATGACTTCCCCACCGCCGCGTCCCCCAGCACGATGACGCGGAACTGGTAGTGTCCTGCCGGATCGGGGTCCTGGTGGGGCTCCCTCTCTGTCCCCATGGCAGCAGCTGTGTCCGATTCACCGGTCTGGGGCTGGCCGGATCCTGAGCCCGTGCCTCCACCCTTGTCCCCACCCCACAGCACCTTCCCTGGGGACACGGGGACAGCTCCTGTCGAGCTGTCATCCGGGGCAGGCAAACAAACCACCCCGGGGAGGAGGCCCTCTCCTTGTCCTCCAGTCCCTGGAATGTTGATTGGCATCGTCAGCTCTGTCCCACTGCCTGGTTTGGGTGACAAAGGTGGGGACAGCCAGCCTGGGCATCTAAACACGCTGCTACAGAGAGGCTGGGCCGAGGAAGCCAAAATCTTGGGAATGCTGGGAGGGATGAGCTCTGGAGGGAAAGGAACTCCGTGGCCCCTGGATAGAGGTGCTCTCTGCAAACAGCCCAGGACACCTGCAGCAGCACGGGGACTTTGCCATTGTCCAGCCAGGTGTGGAGACAAGGAATAGGAGCATGGGAGCTGGTCTCCACCAGGAGAAACCAGGCAACTCTGGGCACCAGGCTCCAGCAGATGGTGGCTGCATCACGAGACACCCTGCCTTTGTCTGAGCAGGAGCCATTCCATGCAGCTCCACTGACTTCCCAACAGCTTCCTGGTGCTCCCAGGGAAGTCGCTAGCACCAGCTCCGCTGCCTGGGGAAAGCCAAAGCCCGGCTCCCTGTCCCAGCAGCTCTGGTGCACAAAGGGGTTCCACACCACCTCGGGTGGGAACTCAATGCTACGAGCACAGAAAAGTCATTTGAGACAGATTTCCAGCTGCTTGGAGACCCAGCACCCCACCACAGCCTCTGGAGAGCCAACAGACACCCTGCAGGGTCGGTATTCCCATGGAAAGGGCATCCTTCCTGTCTCCCAGTTCAGCCTCCCCCAGCAGCCAGCCCAGCATCACCCCAGAGTGGTGCATCCCAAACACAGAAGATCAAGAGTTCCCAGTGACCGCATTTATTCACTCTCACAGTATTTTATACCCAGATCCTCTGCCCCTCCCCAAAGTCTTTTCCTGAGAAAACTCCATAGAAGGGACCTCTCCATGCCAAGTGTTTAAACAAGTTTGAGCAAACAGGTTCCCTCTCCCCATGGTGTGGGTAGCAGAGCACCAGATCAGTTGTTCCCACTGGGGGAGCTTCACAGCTGAGAATCTGGCCATGCAAAGCTCCTGGTTCCACAGGATTCAGGTGGAAAATCAAATCTTGCACTGCAGCATGGAAAACCTGAGGACAGGCACACTGCAGCTTCATGCTCTTCTTAGACCTGAAGAGGGGATAAAAAATAACACCCAAATGAAGAGCAGTTCCACTTGGCATTACTTCAGATTTCACCAGCATTAAGGAATTCCTAGTTGTTCCCTCTCCCTGCACCCATTTTGGCTTCTTCATGCCTGGCCTCAGCCCCATATCCGCAGGATTCATCCAACAGTCTCCCAAGAAAGGAGTCATCACAGACCAGGCTGTGCTCTGAGGGGCTCTGTGGCCTGACTGACCTCACCAGCACTCTGCCCAATTAAAAACCTTCCTAATACAGTCGATTATTCCCACCTGCAAAGCCCTGGTTATGGACTGGCCACTTCCAGCACAGGCACAGTCAGCTCCAACTCTGTTCTCCAGGATTGGTGGGATCCCATTTAAACACATTATACAGGAGGGACATTCACGTGCTCCATGTCACAGCTTCTCCCATGATCCAGGCCCTAAGGAAAGCAATCCCTTCGCCAGGGGTAGCAGCTCAGCAGCTCTCAGCCTTTTCCACTGAATAATTCCTGCAAGAAGCAGAGCCATAGGTAAGAACGTGAAGCCCATGGGCTGTGGAGTGCTAGGAATGAAGGCCCCAAACCCAGCGCAAGCAACCCCACCCTGCAGATCTTCACAGCACCTCAGCTCCCTACGCCCGACTTTTACCCATCCTCTGGACCAGAGGATTTCTCTCCCACCCCGTCCTTCCCAAAGGAACAAAGCCAACAGAGATGTCTTCCAACTGGCCCCTCTCAGAGCCAGACTGCACCAGCAAGAGGCCCTGACCAGCCGATATTTTACTCTTCCTCCTTTTTCGACCACCAGATCGGTATTCAGACCTGATGGGAAAGGGATTTGGAGGGACAGGATCGCACCGCTCCAACAAGGGCATTGTGTTCTCACCTCAGGTCTATCAGGCAGGCAGGCAATCAGTTCAGTGAGCTCCACACCACCAAACAACCCTGGAAGACATAGCAACACACCCTCAGCATCAGTAGGAGGCTACAGGCTCATCCCTGACACATCCCACCCAGGAACCACCCTGATTTCTGAAAATGTATAGGAGGGGCGAGTGACAGCAACAGGCAAAAGCGGCCCAGCAGTCAAAGACCTTCCCTTTGCTCTCGCATGTTGTTGGAGACCTGTAGCTATTGCACAGAGCCACAGCTCTTGGATAAACATGCCGAGTTTCTGCTGACCTTGCCTGGCAAAGCCTGCTACAGCTCCAGGGCAGCAGATGGAGCAAAAGCAGAGCCATCTGCTGGCTCTGGATCAGACTGCATTCCCAGTTCTGTCACTAGCTAGGCCCAATGACCCTGGAGGAAGAAAATCTCCGTATCTCACCCATACATGACCTCAACAGAGCAAGAAATAAAGGGATTCTTCAATTCTTAATCACTGGAGATATATGCAAGGTGCCCTGTCAGTGGGAAATCCTTGTCTGTGTGGCCTAACCCCAGGTATGAGCCCTGTAGAGAATCCATGGCTACAGGAACAAGCACCATATTGGCAGGATATGCTTGCAGAGGGCCAGGAAATACTGCTGCTGACTGCTCTGAACCAGGGAGGCTGTGAAGGCAACCATGCTCCCAGCATAAGAGCCTGAATTGCACATCTCACCTGCCCAGTGTCGCTGAGCTGGGCCATCTCATGTACCACCATCATCTCCCATGCCAGGATGCCACTGGGGGAAAGCAGTCTTGACCTTCAGGCAGCTTTTAAGAGAGGAAACATATGTTAAAGGAATGGAAGAGTTGTGGTACCCACCACCTCCCATGTTCCACCTCCTTATGTGACAGTCTAGACCCCAGAGGCAGGTACTTCTGGCAGGAGCACCTCTGGACACCACTTCCACCCCCAACCAGGTCCCAGACCCTCACCTCAGCAGCCTCCCAGGCCATGTATTTTCCCGAAATGTTGCCGGACAGTTATGGAGGCTCAAACTGAGCGGCGACCGTCGAGGAAAACCCCTGTGCTCTTGGCTCCTTTTTGACTACATCTGCCACACCACCAAGACAGACGCAGCTTCGATAGGGCCGGGCAGGGCAGGGCTCCCTCGCCCCGCAGCTGCCTCTCCCCGGCGAGGTTCAGCTCAGCTCCCCCCACTCACCCACCCACAGCGGCCTCGCCATCTCCCCCACCGCCGCGCCCGGCCTGGGAGAGAGGGAGCAGGACCTCCTGCGATGGCGCTGCCCTTCACACCACATCGGGGCGCCCCAACACGCGGCCGCGGAGCGTCGATGTGGCGGGGTTGGGAGGTGGGAAAGGCGCGGGTGAGGGCGGATGGCGGCGGATTGTCCCCGCGCTGCGACGCCTTCTCCACCCGCGCAGCCGCCATCACCTAGAGAGACGGAAGGCGGCGCGTGGTGGCGCTTTATAGGGGGCAGCGCGGGCGCTGATTGGCTGCGGCG